>VXBT01011612.1:76615-96389 GCA_013400235.1 Oriolus oriolus
ACAATCCCTGCCCTGGTCCTGCTGGCCACACTGTTGCTGGCACAGGCCAGGATGCCATTGGCCTTCTTGGCCACCTGGGCACACCCTGGCTCATGTTCAGCTGCTGTCACCAGCACCCCCAGGTCCTTTTCCTGTGGGCAGCTTTGCAGCCACTCTGCCCCAGCCTGTGGCACTGCCTGGGGCTGTTGTGACCCAGAGGCAGGATCCAGCACCTGGCCTTGTTAAATACATAGTAACTTATTTATTTTTTCAGTTTATTGGTTTCTAGGAGAATGCAAGGATTTTTGAGTCAAAGGGTGATGAACAGTGGGAGCAAAGCAAACAAGAGAGAAGAGATCTCATTTGTAGTTTCCCAAATAGGTCTCAAAGAAATATATATACATATGTATTTGCTGTGGTGTTCCCTAAAATAAAGTAAAAATAGTGTTATTATTTCTAATAAATTTCACTCTTCAGTCAGGAAAAAAGTATTTGTCTTTTACCAGTAGGAATATAATGAATATATTTGCATCACTCTGCATAATTTTTCAAATATTGCTATAAAAATGTACATAAGGCCATTAAGTAAAATATTTTAAAATCATTTATAAGGTATAAATTTATAAAAATTAATTTATAAGGTGTATATAAGGTAATCCTATCTGTTCTAAACCTGTTAATTGTTCCTTAGTAAATTGGCAGAAAAAGACATTAAAACAGCTCAGCAACTGTAGTGCCACCTTCATTGAGTGTACACTTTGGCTTTAGTGAAGAATAATTCTGGAGTTTAGTATTTCACCAAACAGAATTTCTAGTAATTGATAACTCATTATTTTATTGCACATTTGCCACTTGAAATAATGATTTCTAGAATCCCAATACTATCACAGCTTTTGTTGGTAGTTTGCAGGGAGAGAAAAAACTTTGGAATCATGGTCTATGTTTTGTCTGAAAGAATAAAGAAAAACAACCTACTGTTCATACTGAAAAATATTAATAAATCGGTGGCTTGTAGCCAGAATCGTAATAATTAGTTTATTTAAGAATTTTTGGTTTTCAACACTTGCGACTAGATCTTTTGGATCTAAGGAGGCCTAAGTGTTGCACAAATGTTTTCATGGCACTGAGAAGCATTCTGAACATTTTACTACCTTATGCGAGAAATTGTAATGGAGAGTGAGGTATGAGGTAGCAGAATTAGACCAGCTCCTGTCTTTTGTTCTGTCACTACTTCATTCACTTATCTCTTAATTTGAGGTCTAATAAGAGGTGTTAGGTGCTCTGCGAAGAGCAAGGCCCCAACTTCCTTTTTGCTTCTGAAAGAGCTCAGAAAGGACAGCCACTTAGAGTAAATAGGTTTAGTTTGCCATGAGCAATATTATACACAAGCATTTTGTCTCTGCTTTACAGTACAAAAGAAAAATTTTTCAATTTGCTTATGAAAAAATGAAGACTGTGCCTCCTTTGTGATAGATAATACAATGTGATACAGACCATTTCTGTGTGGTACAAAAAAAGGTAGTAAGATGCTATGTACTACACTGCTGCACTAAGAAATAAAGAAGAAACTTCCAGTATTGTCTTTTATATTCCACATACATGTAGAAAATTTGTGAAAAATGAAATCCCATGACAACCTGTTTCATCAACTGAATACATGCATTTCAGAAAGCCTTAGCATGAGGTCTTAGTTGATTTATGTAGCTCCATATTGGAATTGTGTTGTGTTGGCACAAGCAGCAAGTGAAGACTTCTCCAACAATTTCTGTTTGGGAATTGCAGTGTCTGTTGGCTGACAAAGTTGAAGGAATGTTCAACAGTTCACTTATGTGGGGTAATGTTGGTGAATTTGCATTTAAGTTAATTTTTACTGTAAGTGAATTCTTTGTATTTCTGTGACCATTTTATCATACATTTTTCCATACAAAAAGCATACAGTAGGGATTTTTTTTTATAAAAGCATTCTAGCCACTTTGCTTTGGGTCTGTTGACTTCACGCCCAGCAGTAGCCATTTTACTGCAGCATTCTTCTGTCTCATGTATTTCCTTGTGTCTGTTTACATAATGTCATACCAACAGGCCTGTGTTCTTAGGCTGCTAAGCAGCGTTTTGGTAGGATTGTACTGTACTATATTTCTGTATTTCTACACACTTTTCAAGTAATACCTCAGATGGTACTGTGACCTTGGTGTAAACTCTTGTGAAAATTACAGATGTAGTCAACCATTCTTAAATCTACTAAGCTTTTTGAAAATTAAATCTATACACTGTATGTATTCTAGGTGTTTCACGTGGTCCCAGCCCTGTCAGCCTTGGAAACCAGGACACCTTGCCTGTTGCAGTAGCCCTTACTGAATCTGTTAACGCCTACTTTAAAGGAGCAGATCCCACAAAGTTAGTTAAATAGTGAATTGTATTAAATGTAATGAGTTACAATAAGAGAAGACACTGGGTCTACATTTCATTCTGTGGGGGGGAATGAGTATGCATTGGAAGGGGAATTCGAAGGGGTTTTTTTCCCCGGGTATAAATGACAACAGTGGCTTATTGTTCTGTAATGGCCTGCATCCTGCCAGGAGTTCAGATATAGCTGCTTTAGAAAAATGTGTTCAGTGAGAGTGCTGAGAATGACAAGGATTTTTATCATTGTCAGGTAGGTGTTACACGTAATTTTGTGCAGCTGAAAGCACTTCATTCCCTGTCACATCCATTGCTATGCTACTTAGGCCTTGCCTAGGCATAGCTGTGCCATGTTTTCAAAGCCTGAAAAATATCCAAGACTACTGTATGCTTAAGCAAAGCTTTTTCTTTCTTATTTCATCTTACTTCCAAGTTGAAAGTGACAGTACATAGTCACATTACCTTTATTTGAGATTGATTTTCAGTTTTTAATTCAGTTAATCAGATTGTGAAAATACAGTGGTTGCTTTAAAATTAGTATTATAACTAGGCAGTTAATGAGTTGCAATGAAGCTGATCTTTCTACTCTCTTCTAGATGTATTGTGAAGATTACTGGTGATATGACAATATCATTCCCAAGTGGGATTATTAAAGTCTTCACTAGCAACCCATCTCCTGCTGTGCTCTGCTTCAGGGTGAAAAACACAAGCAAACTAGAGCAGATTCTTCCAAATGCACAACTTGTATACAGGTTTTGTATTTTTTTTAACTACATAATTTATGTAAATGTAAACGACATAATTTGTAAAGTATGAGTTGTTGTGAATGTAAATCAGAATTCTTTGCAGTCTGGTTGATTTAATTACATATAATTTAATTTTCTGAATTAATCTCGTTCAGCTTAGTTCTCTCCACTGTCACTATTAAAAATCTCAGTGATTACTGGACTTAAAACTTGTGCTGAGTATAACAGGACCGAAAAACCAATGTGTAAATGTGTCTATGGTTGTATATGCATTTTATAAATCATTTCTTTATACGATAGTAATAATGGTAAAAATAAATGATGAACCAGTAGGCTTAAATGGAAAACAAGTAGTAGGAGATTCATATACTGTCATTTGCCATCTACTAATGCATTTTAAAGCTGACTCATTACAATCAGATTCTTTACGTAACTATCTCTCAGATATGTAGCAGCATGCTTGGAAGAATTTGTAAGAAAAAAATTCTGCTGATTGAGTTGGATAATTGTTGAAATTGCACTTGGAGATACTATTTTTTAAAAAAATAGAAAAGCTGGAATTTTTTAGCAGAAATCCATTTCAGCTGAACAGTTTCTATTTCATTTATTGGAGCAATTATTTGAACACTAAGTGAAATGGTTTTAAACGCTGTATTTTTAAAATTACTAAAATAATGAATCGAACCATGTGCACGTATTCTTTTGTATTTAATGTCATTTTGTTAGTTCATACTTAAAGTAATGAATGATTCACACTAAATTGGACATGACAGTTTATACCTGAAAAGTTAGCAGAGCTGTATCTGACAAAGTGAATTATACTGAAAAAGCATATTTTGCAAAAAAAGGTTAAAATGTCTAATATTCTTGTATGAGTGGTGTAATATTTCACCCCTAATTAGTGATCTTTCTTTGTAGTGATCAGTCACAAAGTGACTCCAGTACTAAGGATTTTTGGATGAACATGCAAGCTATAACTGTCTACCTCAAGAAATTAGCAGAGCAGAATCCATCTGCATCCTATTACAATGTGGATGTTTTAAAGTATCAGGTAAACACTTTTTTCCTTTTGGAATTTTTAAGGAATTCCAGCAGATCTGATGTCTATCCAGAAATTAAAGGAATTATTCTTTGTCTGCTAGCATGGAGATGAACTTTCATCCCTCATCTAGACCAGTTCTGGGTATGTCTCTACTTACAGCGCATAGACTCTGCCCAGGCTTAGCACATTCCTGCTCTGCTTCATATCATTCCCTAAGATACAGGGCTTGTTTCAGCTTGCTAATGCATCAGCCCAATCCCATAAGCAAGCTTCAAACACTGCTTTTTTTTTTGTATTTGTCAGCAAAGTCAAATTCTCCTTTAAGAGATTTGGTGGGGACTTGTTTTAGGTAGTATTTGGACTGTCTTTGATTTTGCAATTGCCTAAGTTTTGGATGCTGTAGCTGATGAATTTTAATGTGTGGTTATGGCTTGCAGTTGAAAGACAGTAGGTTTAGATTAGACATTATGAAAAAATTCTGCACTCGGAGAGTAGTGAGTCACTGGCACAGGTTGCCCAGAGAAGTCGTGGATGCCCCATCTATCCCTGGTGGTGTTCAAGGCCAGGCTGGGTAGGACTATGAGCAGCCTGGTCTAGTGAAAGTTGTCTGTGCCTATGATGAGGGTGGGTTGGAACTATATGATCTTTAAGGTCCCTCCCAATGCAAACCATTCTGTGATTCTCTCTGAGAATGTATGATGTTCTGATTTCTCACCATGTAATAAAATGGGAGTAGTCAGAATGGATTTACTGAGGGAAGGTCATGCTTGACCAAGCTGACAAACTTCTATGATTACATTATTTCCCCTGTGGATGAGGGCAGAGCAGAGCAGTAGGTATTGTCTGCTCAGACTTCATGAGGCCTTTTAACACCATCCACAGAATCCATATAGAGAAGCTGGTGAAGAACAGGCTGAATGAGCAGACACTGAGGTGAACTGACCCCCAGGGGACATACTGATTTTACAGTTTAATAGCTTCCTTAATGACCTGAATGATGGGACATCATAAGTGTACCCTTAGCAAATTTGCTGATGATACCAAATGGGGATGGCCCTCTGGATAAACCAGAGGGTCATTTTGTCCTCCTATGGGAGCTCAACAGGCTGCAGAAATGGGCTGAGAAACTTCATGAAGTCAACAAGAAGTGCACTTCGAGAGGCACCAGCTGGAAATAAGCTTGGCAGAAAAGGACCTGAGGGTCCTGTGGGGGTTACCATGTTGAACATGAGCCAAATAACTCGCTGGTTGTGCTGCAAAGGCAACAGATGGTCTCCTGAGCTCCATTAGGCAAAGTATTGCTAAGTGAAGGGAGGAGATCCTTCCCCTCAGCACTGGTGACACCACACCTGGAGTGCTGTGTTCAGTTCTGGGTTGTTCATTGCAAGTGAGACTGGGTAGAGATCAGCAAAGGGCCAGGAAGATGATGGTGGGACTGGAGTATCTGTCCTATGAAGAAAGGCTGAGAGACTTGGGACTCCTAAGCCTGGAGAAGGGAAAGTTCAGGGAAATCTCATCAATACCTGAGAGAGGGCATAGAGAGGACAGAGCTAGGCTATTTTCAGTGGTGCCCGGTGACAGAATCAGAGGCAATGGACACACGCTGAATCACAGGAGATTCCCTCTGAACAGCCAGAAACACTTTTTTCCTGTGACAGTGGCTGAGCACTGGGGACAGGTTGCCTAGAGGGGTGGTGGAGTCCCCTTTTTTGGAAATGTTCGGAAGTTGTCTGGAGCTCAGGCAGCCTGCTAGAGGTGGCCCTGCATGAGCTGGAGGGTTGGACCAGACAGCTTCCAGGAGGTCTCTGACAACTTCAGCCATTCTGTGAATCAGTGAGATGATGTTCTGGCTGTTAATAAAAAGTCTTCAGGAATATTCAAGACCGACTCACCGCAAAGGGAGAACAGGGATTTTCTAGGCCTGTGTTGAAATGTCTGAATATCTGAGACAACTGTCTACACACAAAAAAACCCTAAAAATTACTTGTCAGTCCAGCTGTTCATTCCTGTAGTTTCCACATCTGCCTAGTATGGTTTAAAATCTTGGCATGCTGAACCTGCAAAAAGCATGTTAGGCACACAGAATTAATAAGAAAGATGGAAGGAAAAAAACATTTGGTTTGCTGAAATGAGTACTGTGTGTTCTTCTGTAAAAATGAGGCATTGGCGCGTGGAAGCCCAGACAGATAAAAAAGGTTTTGAGCTGACAAAAAAAGGCAAGAGTGTGCACCAGGACGCAGGAGGTTCCTCAAGTAGATTGAGAAGGTGGCTGAGATGCATCAGTGCAGTAGAATGAGCTCAGCTACAGAAGCAGCATTCAGCCCTCCTGCAGCAGGAAAATAATGCTTTGAAGAGGTAAGAAGTGTTCTGCTGGCTGCCTGTCCCATAATGACAGGTGTTGTTCTCTGCTGCTGGCTGGTTGGGCAGCTGAATTGGCACAGCACACAGCTGCTAAAGATGAAGTCATTTTGCTGCAAGCATGTGTCTTGCTTAAGGCTGAACACAACAAAAACAAAGCTTACCAAAAGTTCTAAAAGAGCAGGAAGGAGCCTCATAGGCCAGAGGAAGTTTAAGCCTTTTCTTTAAGTATTTTAATTTAAAATTAAAATAACAGGAATTCCTTTAGGTAGCAGTCTTCCGAATTCTGTGATAAAGGATTCAGGGGTCAATTGTTCTCTTGATATTTTGTCAGCACTGAAATTTACATTAGTTACCATCATCCCCTAATTCTGCCCAAAAGGTGGATATTTTAATTAGGTTGTTTTCAATGGTTTATTCTTTTACAGGTATCTTCAAATGGCATACAGTCCACTCCCTTGAATCTTGCAACTTACTGGAAATGTGATGCTAGCACTACTGATGTGAGGGTGGATTATAAATACAATCCAGAGTCTATGAATGTGCCTAGTATGCTGTCTAATGTCCAGGTTGTGGTACCAGTAGATGGAGGAGTAATAAACATGCAGTCACTTCCACCTGCAAAATGGTAATATTAATACTTTTCAGTATTTTTTTCAGATTCATTTCAGTGTATTCTTTAGTGTCATAGCCTGAAAAATTTCACAGGAAGAAGTAGCAAAATGTCTAGACATTTTGTGGTTTAAACAGATCATGTGCAGCCAATTCACATAAACTGAGACAGTAAGTACCCATCCCAACTGTGTAATAATACAAACATTTATGAAGTTTCCAATGTTTGCTTCCTTTTGGCCAATAGATAGAATAGACAATTTTAATACAGTAATTGGAAATGGTTAAAAAACATTTTCTCTGTGTGTGTATAAATGTATTCATATAAGGGGATGATATAGAAAAAGTACCAGAAATGCAGTTTTAAAAAAGATTTCCTGATTGTTCTAGCTTAAAAATTAGCTTCTAACGGAAATAATTTTAAAACAAACCTTTGTAACTGAGTAACTGAGGAACTCTCCATAAACCAGGTAGCACTGTCTCTCAATTCAAGTATCATGCAGATTATTAGACTAGCAGCTACCTGCCACCACCTTCTAAGCCTGCATTTACAGTAGCATTTCAAAGTGTGACATAGATATCAGGAAATTATGTTACTACAAGTTTGTGGAAACAAGCAGATGGTAGTGGGACTAGACAGCCCTGGAGCAAAAGGTGAGAAGTCAATCGCTATGCTTGTGCAGCATGTACATACTTGCCCAGCTGTAAATAAATCCTGGACTGTTTGTTCCCAAAATGGTCTTCTTAATGTGAAGAAGGCAAAGAATACCAAGTTGAAGGAAGTCAGGCTTTTTTAACCTTATTTCTTATAGATCAGTTAACCTTACAAAGCAAGTTTTAAAAGAAAAATAAACATGATGCATTTATTGGGTAGATTCTGATGTTTTTGGAGGCAATACAGTTACAGGTGTTTATTGGACAATGTAGCAATAGAGTATCATTTTAAGTGGAAAAAAATCCTTACAGGACTGAATCTTTCTTGACTTGGTATTTCAAGGAAACAATACTTTTAACCAAATCTTAAGTTTATTCTGAACAAGAACATGTTCAGTGTCCTATCTGAATGACACAACTACACTGTGGTGAAGCCAGTCTCCCTGCCCAGGCTTCTTCCACAAACCCTCTGTAATGAAGCCAGAGTGAAAACAGGAACACCCACCCAGAACACCTAGTGTTAGCTGCAAAGACTTAGGGATACTTGCATTAGTGAATTCACTTAGACAGCTTCCAAAACCCAGAATTCTGAGCCTGGCAAGCTGACCAGAAAAAAAAAAAATCAGTTATGTCCCAGGCAGGCATAGTATTTGTGATGTACTACATGTTTGGTCTAGTGGATTGAGTGGTGAGGTTTTGGTCCTTTTTTAGGAAAAAAAGTGCTTTATAGGTTGACTTCCTGTGAGTAAATGCTACCATATCTGCTACTTATGTGAGCATTTCAGTCCTACTACCTCAATGCCAAGAGCAATTTCAAACCTATCAGCACTTCATGCTGCTCACAGCTTTAAGTTGTTTACTTTCCTTTGATGCAAGTGCTGGAAAGTCCTCCAGGAGTTAAAATGCCCTGTCAGCTTAGACACTCTTGGTACCCTTTTCTGCCCCTTTACAGTGTCTGAAGTTAGACTGAGCAGTGTGTCACTTACGGCAATTAGTTTTACTAGAATGGAAATGGAATAAAATTCATGCTCTCACGACTCTCACTTAGGGGAGAACAATCAACATTGCTCCCCATTCTACCATCATCATGAAGCATCAAGGCATTAGCTTCCAGGGTAACCTACTCTTTAAGACTGCCGGAGGTTTTGAATTTTGGACCCATAGGTGGGGACACAGGACCGTGTCAAATGTGTAAAAAATTGTATAAAATGTGTAAGGAAGTGTGTTCTTCTGAGCCTGCTGCTCTGGAGTGATGCAGACACACTCTTCTCTTCCTCTTTTCCTCCTGTAGTTTTCCACAGACTCACCTTAAAATGTGCAAGTATTTTTATAGACTTCCATTTAGAGATGTCTGTACCAGTGTAAATCAAGGGAAATAAAGTTCTAAAACCAGTGCTTATAACTAACTTACCATTCTCTTACAGGAATGCAGACCAGATGAAAGCATATTGGAAAATATCTAGCATTTCAGAGAAGTCTGAGAATGGAGGCAAGTTGAACTCTTTTGTTTTGCTTTCTTGTACAGAAAAATTTTAACAGTAAACAGGTGATCATCTTAGCCTCTATACCCTCTAATTCCTTTTTACACATTTTGTCATGCTGTATCCCATTTACTAGTTCACTTTCTTCTCAATTAATTGCTTCCTGAGAGATTCCATTACGAGTGAGATGTCAAAATATAAATTTAATTATTAGCTATACAAGGGAAAATAATGAAATACCCTGAAAGCAGCTAGTAGTTCTAAAATAGAGTTTAGATGGAATAGGAAATTATTGCATTCATGCTATTTGGAAGTGAGCAGTTACTCAAATGAAAATGGGTTTAATATCTGTGTTGTTCTACACATAGATAATTTAAATACATTAGAAGGAGATAAGTGGAAGAACTGGGGATTAAAAAAAAAATCCCAAAGTCCTGTGCTTAGATAGATTATTCTTGACCAATATTTTGAATCTTGGTTTTGACCATAATGACTCCAGGAAAAAAATTAATCTATGCACATCTGCTCAGAGTGGTAATTTATTCAATATTGCGTAAGGTACCCATAGTTGTCCTCTGCCCAGTGCCTTTCTCTTAGCTCTAGTTGATGTCACGACCCTTGTAGTCTCTGCAGGTGCAATACATTTTGAAGTAGTACAGGAGCCAAAGGGAGGCATCTCATCCTCAAAGCCTCTGTGGAGAAATGAACTGCTAAAGTGAAGGAAAGGCCTTTAGTGTGTTAACAATTTAGTGAAGGGGATTGTGAAATCACAGATTTGCCTGTAAATATGACTAGTTTCATATAGGAACCACAAGCATAAAAAGAGAAGACAGCTTCTATTCCTGCAAAGGCTGCAAAGTTGTGGTTATCATTCCAGCAAAATCAGAGAGAATTTTATTGGACAGAAGTGGTTACTTTAGTCTGGTGTACTTTGTCCTTCACTAACCTCACAGTTCTTTGCTATCTGTTTTCTATTACATTTGAACAGCCCTCTCTTTTTTTTCCCCTTTTCCAAACTCTGTGGCTTCTTTTAAAAGAAAAAATCATACTGGAACTTAAATGCAGCCAGATGAAGAGGAACTGTACACCTGCAGAGCGGCACAGAATTGGCTGCTAGTGATCCCGTTTGCATCTTGTGTGTTGACAGCAGACTTGCACATATCCCACTGCTTCTGCTGTATTCCTTCTCTTCCCACTAGCTTTTCCTCCCCTTTTCATTGAGTATAAACACGTATAGTACTCTCAGTTCAGGAGGAAGAAATACTGTACTGATCTTGCACTTACAGAAGCAAAGGGAGAAGTTGCACAAACACTGTCCATGTCAGGACAAGTGTCTTCAAGTCTTCTTTCCTGGTAGACAGCATGATAAAATGTTTTGGGGGTTTTTATGGTCTAACACATTATGTGATCTGTCAGTTGGAGAGAGATAAAACACAGAACAAACTTTCAAAGCACTTGAATATATGAGTTTCCATACTTAGAGTAGAAAGAATTTCCAGTTTACAGAAATAAGGCAGACCTACTGAAGAAATTAAATTGATCTTAAGCTAAATTTATTAAGAACAAGCCACTGTGTGAAACAATTTCTTTTAGCTCCTGCTTTTACCTCAGTAACATTTCAGTTACTAACTTTCCTTGTCATTTAGAAGTTCTTATTGGTAGGAATAGCAAGTTGTTTTAAAGTAAAAATTATTCCATTATTAATTATTTAAATCTCATCTTCCCAGCACACTTCGCAAGAATGAGAAAAGACCTGTTTTAAAACTAGAAACTGGTAGCAATGTGGGGATTTTTAAAATGCCTTTCATTGCCTATAGAGATATACTTAAAGTAATATTGAACTATTATTGCTTTATAATAGCATCAAAGTGATGCCACTTCACCACTGTCTCTGAAAAAATCAGCTGAAATTTGTGAGAAGTATTTAATCAGACCTTGTCTTTAATAGAAACATAGTAATTTCTTTCCTCTGGATACATTACCGTAGAACTGCATTTCTTCCAATGTTTTTGTTCCTGTACTTTAACCCAGACAGATCATGACAACTTTTAAGTGTTCTGGTGTAATTTCAAATCTGCTAGTGAAAAGCAAATAGTATCTACCTATATATCCACCGGGATACCATCTACCACAAAATAGATGCTATTAAGTACTTAAGAGACCAGCAAGCATAAATGATTATAGGGACCAATCAGAAAAGTAGTAAGTGATTGCCAGGCTGTCTGATACCCACATTTTGTATAATCTTGCAGAAATGTATGTTGTTTCTCTCTAAATCATTCACTAGTCATTGTCTTAAAGAGAATATTGGAAAAAAACAGACTTGTACTCTTACCTCTTTTGAAAGTGTATGTAGGTCTTCCACTGAGAACAGATCTCAAAGCTCACCATGTTAGTTTCACTTCTTACTACTAAAAATTTGGCAAGATCATTTTGTTCTTGCAAAACAATCAACTTCTCAGTTTTGTTGTTTTTATAGGTTCTGGATCCCTCAGGGCAAAATTTGAGCTTTCAGGAGGACCCAGTAAACCAGCAACGCTTGCAGTGCAATTCATCAGTGAAGGAAGCACCCTTTCAGGAGTAGATGTGGAACTTGGAGGCACTGGCTATCGGCTTTCCCTTCTTAAGAAGAGATTTGCCACTGGTAAGACACTGACATGCTTATATGTTCCAATTAATATTATATATTCTCTAGTGTTAAATTCTAAAACTGTTAAATGAGTGATGAATAAATAATTACTCTTTATTGAAAGATTTCTGACAAGTCTGTTTGTTTTTCTGTAGATATTCAAACTGCTCCAAAGAAAATACTGACAAAATCTGGTTTATCTACTGACTGCAAAAAGCTTACTTTTGTTTTTCAGGACGGTATATGGCAGACTGTTGATGTACCTGTGAAAGTCGTCGGATCAGGAGTGCAAGAAACCCACTCTGCCCTCTCTACTTTTCAAACACTATTTTAACATGCATTAATTTTTCCAAAATGTTGACCTACTTTGAGGCTAAACTACAGAAAGTAAATGCACTTTTAAGAGTCATTTTGAAAACTTTTTATTACTTTACAATAGCACTGAAGTTAACTTCAACACTGTCTGTAAATGATCAACTGCAATACTTGGGAAAATTTGTTTAAAAAATAGTAACTTTATATAGATGAAGTCAAAGTAGTAATCTGCAGTTGTAATGAAAGTATGAAATTTTATGTTGTACTGTAAACATTAAACCTAAAATGTAGGGCAGTTAGTAAGAAATATCTGAGTTTTTCATAAGTAATACTCATTTTTCAGATTCTTTAATTGCCAGCTTTGAATTGACAGTTTATAAAGATAGCAGAGGCTAAGTCTCATGTAGTTCTTCTATCTATTCATGCCACAAGACCAGCTGAGTTAGAGATATATAAAAGTAAGTTGATGCCCATGTATCATATATTATTAAAATGTAAGTTGTTTTATATAGGGGTTTTTCTTCAACTAAGTGCAATGTGTTACAAATTGCAAAACACAGCAGAGATTTACTTCTGCAGTTAGTAAATTTTTTGGGCCTTGTGATTGTTTGAGTTAATGCGGTAGACTTAATTTATTTTTATATTAATTGCATAACATTTGTGCCTTTCAAAAGAAGCCTGTGCCTATCCAATTTGATACTCACGTGCCTCACTTCCTTTTTCAAAGTTTGGCTCTTCATCAAGAAAACATGGTTTTTGTATTATACACACAACTGTATAAAAATTCTTTTCATTGCAATTTATTTAGAAGGCATGTTTGCAAAAACTGTAGTTCCTTTTAAAAGAAATTTAAAATCCTGAATTAGTTCCTCGTGGAATAATTGCAATAAAATGTGGCTTTAGTAAAGTGAGGTGCATGATGCAGGACTCAGAAACTTTTTCATTAAGTAATTTTAATGTCACCAAAGAGGAGAATCTGAAAAATCAGTGAAGATAGGAAAAACAAACTTTTAAAAGCAAACAGCGTTACTCTTTGCTTTAACTGTAAGTCTTCAAACTTTGAGTGCTTTTGGGGATGTGTGATGTGAATGTACATATAGTACTTCAGGAGGCATTTTAAAAGGATATTTTATGGCTGCAGGATGACAAATCCTGCCATGTGTTCATTTTTTTATATAACTACAATTTCAATATTTGTATTATCTAATCTGCTTGCTACAGCCTAAGCACGGGGATGTGATACATTAGTAACAATTTTTTAAAGCAAGTCACTAATTTGGAAAATCTTCTATGTATTTGTATTTCCAAGCTGGCTTTTTTTTAATGTTGAAATCATAAGCATTAGGGGATAATAATTCAATAACCTGCATATGGGAATTTCAAATGAACATTTAGCACACTAGTATCTATTTCAAATTTTCTATTAAAACAGTAAAACATGCTTGAGTTAATTCATGCAAAGCCAGTAATGAATTGGACTGCTGAAGCTTTACAAGAAATTATGCCTTTGTAGAGGCTGCATAAATTGTAGTGTACACTAGACACTTTTGCAAGTGAGAGTTTCATTGTTAGTACTAAGAAAATACTGTACTGTAGATTTGATTGGAAGAGTATATTTGGCTCCTAATTTGCTAATTTTATTGATGATAAATTTATAACTCACAAAATGGTACAGTTTTTTTGTTGGAATTTGAATTGTAACCTGCTTTACAATCAAACTGATTAACACAACAATACTTTTTAAATGAAAATCCAAACCTGTTATTGCTATTTTTAATCAAGTATTACATTAATTTCTAAGTTAAATGAAGTCACTAATGTTTCAGCACTTTTAAACTACCCTTCATTCAGGTGTTTTTCACACATTTGCATTGGGTGCAGGTTACAATTTTGAAGCCATACAAGTTTATATAGACATTTTGTAAAGAAACTCAAAAACAATGTAAAAAGTACATGTAGCTATCTGATATTAAAAAAAAGTATGTAGCAAGCTGGTTCTTGCTTGTGTATACAGCAATATCCCTTGTAGCTGCCTCCTAAGAAAATTAATTTGTAAACACAACTCTAAAGGATCTGAATTTTTATGATTTGTTACTACATTAGACTGTAAATTAGAGCATACAAGTTTATCTTACAAAAATTGTAAATACTTCTGAATTTTCATAAAATGTAAATTTAAAAAATTTGCACCCATAATAAACATGTAATATATAATTTAAATACTGATGTATATTGCCTGTACTTTTGCAGTTAGCTCCACAGATCTTCTAAGCAATAAGGTAATAGAGCAAAACCATGCCTGTATTAAACATTTTAGAAGTGTTGATTGATTTTTAAGTGATAAAGGGTAGAGATCATTATGAACTCTTTTGTATATTTAAAAACATCACAGAGAAGGTGAGTGGAAAGATGACTTCTCCAAAACATTTCATCTTTACTAAACTGGAGTGTCTCAGATGTCTATACTGGCCTATGCCTTTCCTAAATTGATACACTTCACTAATAAATTAGATTAGGCGAAACTGTGGATATGTTTATGAGAAAAATCTTGACTTGTGGACATGAGCTGCTGTCTGTAAATAGTGCTATCAAATGCTGTACATTCCTGTCTTCCTTGAAAAGAAAGGTATCTTCTTGTTGGCTATATCTTCTTGTGTGTCCAAAAGAAGAATTAGTGACAAGATTAAAGTTAATTCTTTCTGATTTCTAATGTTCCACCAGTCAAAAAGAGTAGACAATTTAGTACTTCTTCAGCAGTCTGTATGGTATAGTCCTTCTAAGCTTTGAGCACAGAACAGAAGTTGAAACGGAGCAAATGTTTTTGAATCTGTTTGTTTCCTACTAATCCCAAGGCCTGTAGAAGCTTAGTAAGTAATGACTTACTAAATTCACTTTCTCAGCTGGTTGGATATCACTGCAATAGAGTTACCATTCTTGTCATGCAGGAAAGCAATAGTCCAAGGGCTTGATTCTTATCTTATGCTGAAATGAAGAATGCAAGTGCTCAGTGGTCAGAATGAATTGTCCATCTAATGCAGTAGACTGTCTTCAACACTGGCCACAGAATAAGCTAGAGCCTTGGAGAGCTCATGTGTCATTTGGTTTCTGCTCCCCCAGCACCTCAGTTATTGGTTAGGGATGTAAAAACGTGCTGCTCAGTTCTTCTAGTATTCATTGAACTTAAAGTGTAAGAGATCTGACAGAGGCTGCTCTAGCACCTGTTAACACTTGACTTGCACCCAGGTAATGTTAGCAACTGCTGCAAACTGGATCACTATTGCTGAAGCAGGTTTGTGATTATCTAAGTACACGATCAGGTAGTTTTTCAGGGAAACCTATCTCTACCACTGCCAAATAACATTTATGTAGGTTATTTGAAGGAGCTAAGGTATTTGATTGTGAACTGGAACAGCATGCGAGTTACAACTGTGGTGAGTTTTGCTATCTAACTAAAAAGAAAGGTCTTGCATCATGTTAAAAAGGATTACATTTCAAGTCTTGTATGTTTGCAAAGCTTAAGATACACAGATGTTAAGATGCCTATCTTTTGTTTTGCAATTGCTAGATAATTGGTTTCCATTTCAGTTGTTATGAAAGGGAAATTATACTTAAAAGCATGCAAGAAAAAAAGTCAGGAATTCCTCCAAGCATAGTGCAAGCTAAAAACAGTTCAAAGTACTAAAGCAGTAGATAACACATCTACTGTTGAGGTGCCCTTGATTGGACTGATTACCAAGTCTCTCAACTGAAAACTTTATGTTTATCTTTAACTCTACATATTATTATGCCAGTAAGTATTCCACCTCAGGTCACTAAACCTCCATGTTTACTGACATGTTGATTTTTGGGCTCTCCCCTAGTTCATTCAATAACCAATATAAGACATACAGTCTTAAAAGAATAAAATAATCTTAAAACACAAGAGGCCTCTTCTGGATTCTGTTCAATTACTTGTTGAACATTTAATGCTCTAATTCTGCATTTTCTGTAACTGCTTTTTTCCACTTACTTTGGAATCCATGCTTTTTGTTTTTAAATCTGGGATGGCTATTTTAATTATTGTAACCTAAAATATTATTTTTGTTTGCCATTATCCCAGCTGAATTTATTTTAAAAAATCTTGTTCTGTAACTTAGTAATTATTATTATTACTCAGCAGGTTTTTTTAAAAGGTTAATAATCATAAGCCATAAATCATGCCAATTTCACTACCCTGCTTATTCAGCTTTTCCTCTTATCATGTCCCAGTCTGCCTTCTTGAAGTTCTAATTTCTTAAGTCATGTTTTCTGCTCCAGAAAGTTAGCAGTGGTAATGTGTTCAGTGATGACTCAAATCTTTCTCTATCCTGGTTAAGGAAGCAGCCCATTTTTACAACAATTGCTGATTCTCCCCTCCAGATATTCCCTCCTGCTTTGCTGTTTTATAAGGTCCTTATATAATATCCACAGCTTTCCCTTCTGCTTCCCACTCTTGCAATTGATAGGTTAAACAAATAGTCATCATTAATACACAAATGTTAAGGCTGCTCCAGTGCTAGTATTGATGACATTGCATTCAGGTAAGATGCACCAATGCAACTTGGGAAGGAAAAAAACCAAAACCCAACAGCCTAAGCTCAAAAACTGTTATTTATCCTCCACCTGTGTTGAACTCTTTCTCTGGCACCTTACAGGACCATGGATTTAGACAGAGAACCAAAGACAGAGAACAGACAGAACTTTCAGCCCCTAAGCACTTCACCTCATTCTTCAACGCAAGTTTCTCTTTCACAGGTGAGAATCCCTTGGCCAATGTGCACGAGTCCCTTCTCACTTCCGAGCAGCTCCTAGATTGATAGCACACGCTAAGTGCTCGAGTATGTGAGCACAGGAGGAATGTTGCAGTCTGTGATCTGCCATCTCTGCAGCTGACATCCCTCTGAAGTCTCACCAGTCTTTTCCCATGGGTGGGCCAAGTGCTGCCGCACCTTTTCCCCTGCTGAAAGCACAGTTCCATGCTCTGAGTCACTTGATTAGAAACACTAGACTGGATGTCTGCTTCTAGTGAGATTACAGAATAAATTTCGTTTTCTTTCAGGACTAAAGTGCAGAAGATTTCTCAATTTTAAAACTGTATCTTGTACACCCAGCACAAGAAACTCAGCCTTCAGACAACCACTGTTAGTCTGGCATAATTTCTCTAGATAGTACAGAGGTAGTATAGAGCAAACACTACTCACAGGAGAGAGAATGAGGAAATTACAGGGGAAAATGAATGTGGGCACCAGTGTTCCCTTCAGATTAAGGGGAAGAACATGTATTTGCCACAACTTTCCCACAGAGGAGCTGAAAATGTCAAAAAAAATCAGGATGATGGGCCATCAGAGCTACTTCCTTGGCATTTTGCAAGCTATTTGAGAAGACCATCAAACTTCTCAAAATGGAAGTCGTATCTTTAATACAATGGGAGAACATGGAGGATTCTTCTCTGTCCACCTAGCTATGAGCTAGAACTTGTCACTACTGCGCTCACTAAGTACCAACCTTTGCTTACAGGAAAGAGTAAGTTTCTCAGCAGGAGAAATATGGAACCTGTACCCCCATTTTCCTCAGCTGTGACCTGTCCATCAGCTGTGACCTGTCCAGACTGCTCAAGATGGCAGTGCTTTTGCCAGCTGCTCCCCAAGAGATGCCACAAAAACATGCATTAGAATTCAGAGGGTTTTGGCAAATAGCATCTTCTAGGCGTTCCTCCAAGTGATTGTCCAGCTTAAAACAGTTGTACAGTAACGTGGTTTTGGCAAAGAAGAGTGAAACCATAATTTGTGTTTCAGGAAGCAGTTCGTCCTGCGTGTAGGTACAATGTTGGTACATTGTACCTACACATGCAACAGGAGCAGTAGTATCCAGAAGACATGTTCACTATTGCAACTACTGACAAGCCATTATTTTAGTGTGTGGAGCAAAAAGACCTTGCTTGTATGACAAGCAGCACCAGTGTCCTGCTATGTCCTCTTCACAGATGCTGTTAAGTATTCACAGCATCAACCCTGTAAAAGCTAAGTGGTAACTTGCAATCTCCTGCTACTCCATTCAGTGATCTTTTCAGTTGTTTTTTTATGGAATTATAAAAACAGTAGAATATTGTTAAGACCTTGGTTAGTGTTTGTAGGGAACAGTATCTTACTCATCTGCTCAGTCAAAGATTGATTATACAATTGTTTTAAAATTCTTGTTAAGTCTCTCTTGGACAAGCCTTTAATTAAAGGTTCTTCTATTCTCTTCAACATTTAAAAGTCTTCCATATTTGCTCTGCATCTCCACTAAAGTTTAGGAAACCCTTCTTTGCCTCTCTCTCAGCAATATAGGTGTTTTAATGGTTATTGCTGTCTATACGTAAAGACACATGAATTGTATGTTTACAACAGATACACAATCAGATCTAAGCAGATGTTTGCAAGTAATGATTCAAATGAATATTAGATCACATCAGGTATGCCTTTCATTGTTCTCCATAGATGTTACTGGCTCTACAGAGAATATTGTTATCATATACTCCACTGTCATTTCCATAATCCAACTATGGTAGTAGTAGCAATCAGGTCAAGGTGAGGAACATGTTAAAAATAGTGTGGGATTATTTTTATGGTGAAGAAACCAATGTCAGCCTCATGAAATAATGCACACTACATGAGACCTCCTTGCTGTAGTCAATGTTTACTTTTAAATTAGAAAAATACACGGCTGCTGGTAAGGATCATATTGGAACTACTTACGGTCTGCTTACACCTTGATCTACAGAGATACTGTTAGCTTTCAAGTGGTCTTCTGTCAGCCATGTCTAATCTTGGAGACCCCCTTTGGAACACTTACCTGAGTTAAGGAATTCAGTGCTCTTGTACAGCAGCTGTTTTCTTCTAGGAAGGTCCTAGACTCTGCAGAAGCTGCCACACTTGCTGGCTGTGAGCAGATTACAGGCAATTCACTTGTAGTGCCAAAATTAGCTCAAAAGTGGAGTGGGGAGCATAGTAGTTGTGGAAAGAAATAAACACAAATGAAACGCTCTCTGATGCAGTTGACAAACAAAGAATAATAAATGACACCTGTACTGGATTGGTACAGCCTGGTTTTGGGTAGCAGGGGGCTGCAGAGATGGCTCCTGTGAGAAGCTGCTGGAAGCTTCCCACCATGTCCGGCAGAGCCAATGGCTGATGGCTCTGAAGATGGACATGCTGCTGGCCACAGCTGGGCCAATGAGAGAGGCTGGTAACGCCTCTGTGATGACATATTTAAGAAGAAAATCAAAACAAAGTCACAGGGGTTTTTTGCTTCTAGTCAGAGAAGAGGAAGAGGTGAGAATATGTGAGGGAACAACGTGGCGACACCAAGGTCAGTGGAAAAGGAGGGGGAGGAGGTGCTCCAGGCGCCGGAGCCGAGATTCCTCTGCGGGCTGTGGTGCAGACCGTGGTGAAGCAGCTGTATCCCTGCAGCCCCTGGGGATCCACAGGGAATGCAGAGATCCACCCACAGCCCATGGGGGAGGTGCCCATGCCAGAGCGGGTGGATGCCTGGAGGAGGC
>VXBT01011612.1:106571-117190 GCA_013400235.1 Oriolus oriolus
CGTCCTCCGGCTGCGTCCGGCGAGGGGCCGCCGCGGGCGGGCGGGGTCGCGCCGCGTCTCCCCGCAGCCGCCGCCATTCCTGTGTTTTCACCCTTCTCCAGGGTGCGTGAGAATTATCTGGGGCGTAAGTGTCCTGTCGTCCTCCCTGGAGCGCCCACGGCTCCCCACCCTGCTTCCCCACTGCAACCTCTACGCCATCCCCGAGGGAGGATGGAGTATCTCTGAAGGAGCTTCCGGTTATTCTGGCATGCAGTCCTCTCGTGGCTGATGCTGGCGTACAGCTGGGAAGGCACAGGTGAGGAGGTTCAGGTGCTGCTCCATCACAGAGAGGTGGTGGAGAAGTTGTCCTGCATTACTCCTTGCTCCGGCGTGGTGCATGGCAGCTTTTGGGGCATGGTCCATCCTCTTGAAGACCTTACTGTGACTTAGAAGAGTAAGTGACTTAGAATAGAGTGTGGCTGATGGGCTGGTGCATGAGGAGGGGTGTGCCATGGAATGCTGCTTTTCCTAGATGGAGTAGAGCTTAGTTGCTTGTCCATTAACTTGTCTGGCGTAATGTCCTAGGCCAGCCTTAGGAAACTGGGGCAGGATGGCTTTGGGTAGGTTCTGGAGCCCTGCGTCTCCCTGATGGTCACCATGGTCTGTCCCGTGGTCAAAGATCTGTAAGTCTTTTTGTCTTGTGCCTTTTGCTGCTTTGAGATGCATGAGCCTCCTGGGACAGACCTTCCTGTGAGTTTCCAGAAACTGATCTGTCATGTGATACCTGTTTGAAAATTGTCAGCTCTGGTGTTAACTATATCTGTCTGCTTTCTCCTCAGTCTCCCTGCAGGTACTCCAGAATATAGGAACTGCTTTGCCACAGCTCTTCTGTGCCACTAGTGTGTCATGTAAAAAGCATCTTGCCAACAAGCGTGTCACCCTTCAAAGCTCGTTTTTGAATCTAGGTGCTGTCCTAGTTGCCTGCGTGGCATCCAGTCAGTGGGTTACCAAGCTTTGCTTTGTAAGCTCCTCACTGTTCAGACAGACTTTTGGGGTCCTCCTGTCCAACTGTGCTGTCAGTATTCTACCTGGTGAAGTGAGTGAGGAACACTTGTGGATCATCTTTTACTGTAGCTGCTTTTCTCTTGTAGCTTGCAGGGACGGGAATTGGCAGCTGTGCAGAATGCAGTTCTGTCTGGCACAGTCAGAATCCCTGACCATGCTGATTTGTGGTGAGAAAGATCCCTGGTGCACATGTCTCTGGAGACTGGCAGGGTTCACTCCACTTTCTGGAATTTCCTACTGCAGCTGCTTTCTAGCACTTCTCCAGGTGGCTGAGGCCCCACCTGCAATGATTATAAATAGCAGCACAGCATTACCCTTCCTATACTGTGAGCTGAAACAATAATTTTGTCAGCCCATATGGGCAGACTTCCTGTGGTATCCACTCCCAGCTTTGGAATCTTTACACACACTGTCTAAATCTTGAAATCTTTTAGGGTATCAGAGTCTTACATTCTGGGAGATAAGAGCTCTGCCAGGCACTAATTAGCGACTGCATACATAAGAGATCAGGTTGCATGTATTTGGCATGTTAGAATTCATTACTGCTTGTAGTCTTGTTTTTTTAAAAGTAGAAAACTGAAAGTACATCCTGTTGGGCATTTCCCACTAGCTCTTCAAATAAGTGGTTAAAAACCACTCTTATTTAAAGAGTGTGGGGATGAAGGCTGCACATTACAATTTAATTTAACCAGCTGTACTCATGGATGAATGTTTCTGAATGCCAAGTTGAGAACCCAGTCCAGGGGGAAACTGGGATTTAATGAAGAACAGAAAATGGTGCGGGTACAGAAGCAGATATGAACAAAGAAGGAAATTCAGACATAGGGAGCCGTTCATGTTCTAATATGGAAGTTAAACTGAATGAAGTTGAGAGCATTTTTCCTTACAAGTAACTTGACCAATAAGGAGTCATGGTTTAATTTGAAACCTGGGGGGAAAAGAAAACAATCACAAAAATAGTCACACGATGGCAGTGGCAAATTCCCAGTAGCAGTTCAAAATTTGGAAACATAGGTGAAAAAATGGAAAAATTAAAGTTCTTGAAAAGGATGGCATATAAATTCGAATGGGGTTTCCATTGTCGACTACAGCTGACAGAGTATTACAGTTTTTGAAATAACACAGACTAAACCTGAAACTTCTGCTTGAAATTATTTTTGTGCTTTTGCAAGCAAAAAGAGGGGGAATGGGACCTACTCTGGGAAGGATACAGCAGAGGGACAGCAGTGTTTTAATTCTTCCAGTGCTTTTCTTTTAATTCTCTGTTCCTGAATTTATAATGTCTGCATGAAGCATCAAATTTCATATGAGTAAGAGGAAGTAAATTTGTAGCCCGGGTGTTTGCAGGGGAAATATTGGAAAATATGACTCTGGAGGCTCAAGAAGAATTGTAGTAGAAGTATTTTAAAATTCTTGGAGTTGTCCATAATTTGGAAGTTGTAATACAAGTGTTACACAGAAAAATGACAAGAAATTGCGAAGTTATTTCCTGTTCTACGTACCTGGCATAGGCCTGACTTACAAAAAGGTATAAAGCACTATATCATTTAGGTTAAGCTTATAACCAGACTTCCTTTACAGGCTACATTTCCAATTCCCTCTTCCATCATACTTAACAGCCTCTACACTACTGGGTTGTGTTCTAATCGTTTCTGACCTGTTATTTCCATGTCTGCTTTCAGAATTGAGTTTGAAGGGAAAATTCCTTTACATCAATATGCCTGTGGAGATATCAAATCTAATGGAAGTATTTCAAGCACATAGACAATAAAAGGCTTGCTTCTTTGTTAAAATACTTTTACTTGAAACACAGGAAGTAAATTTAATCTTGCATTGGGTTTTCTGTTAAAATCTCATGGTAGTGTAAATGGAAATTGGTCCTCTCTGATTTTCCAGCATAAAATCTATGGCTTTCATCTTCAAAGCCACAACAGACTGTTCTGAATGTTCCTTCTTTTGTGGCCTGCAAGAATGAAGAAAATATGTACATGCTTAATTTCTAATGTGTGTTTTAACTTAATCTCATAACAACAAGAGTGGTGGAAAAGAAGCAGGCACTGTGATGGAGAAATGAGGACAAATCTCTAGACTTTTCTTTGTAACAGATATATATTTGATTTTTTTTTTTTTTTTTGCCTTCACATTATTTTGTTTTGGCCTAATTTGCTTGTATTTAAGTCTATGTTTTCTTCCCTGGAGGGAACTGCAAAGAAAGTATTCAGAGTTCTCTCAGATTATAGAGTGTTGGTGTTACAATGGTTAACATGCCTCAGAAGAAAAATATCTCAAGACAGTTGTGTCTGAAACTGGGCTTTGCTGGGATTTATTTATTTATTTTTTTGTGTGTGAGTGTGTTTTAGAGGCCTTTTACTCAGCTTTGCACTTTTGTTAGTAAGTCAGGAAATCTGAGCCAGCTCGGATAATTTATGAGAATGGGGCATATGCAGTTATCAATAACTAAGTTAGCAGGGTTAAGTTATCAGAAACTAAGTTAGCAAAGACCACCGAAATCAAGAAAGTGACCAGCCCAATCCATTTTTTCTGCTCAGAAGTAGAGCCTTCAGACTGACTTCAGCTCATGCAGTATTGAAAGCGTGCTGAGCTCAAAGTCTTCAGTTTGAAATCAATCAAGATGTTTTCAATTTTTTTTCATGACATGCTGTCCTATCTTTAGTGCTCTTTATTAATTTTTTTTTCCCCAGAGTGAATCTGACTCTTCTGCCAAGGGATCCTCAGTTAGCAGTTTTTCAAACCAATCTTAGTAGAGGGTTCTCAGTAGACTGGATTCAGAACACTGAAGAAACACTTAGCAGACACAGTTTACAAGCTAACTGCTCACGGTACTGGGATGCATTAAGGGGCAGTCCCTCAGTTTTGCTGTTGGAGATGGCCAGCTAGGAGACTTGGCTGCTCCCTGCAATGGTCTTGCTGTGTTTCCTTGCCTCTCAGATCTTGTGCTTATTGTGCCTTTTATCTGCATGATGTACTCTGCTTTCTCCTGTCCTCTTGGGGGGCCTGGTTTGATGTTCAGCAGTAAAACATGTAATAACTTCATCATTCATGTATCTGCTCAGCCCATTCTTTAATTGGGTTCTACTCTTAAAAGTGGCTAAGTAGTGACTCAATAGATTGCCTTGCATTGCCAATAAATAATGATGTGTTTTAGTGACTAATGGGTTCTATGGTTTTGTTTTGTTTTCCTCCCAGTGGGGCACTGCAGTTACTGGAGAGTGACACAAACCTTGTTGTGGCTGACACATGTTCAACAGTTTGCTTCCAGAAATCACATAATACCTTGTTTTTCTTGTGGAATAAGTGTACCTGAGGCATATGTAAGGAGGATCCAATCTAATTTGATGTTTTAGCTTCCAGTCATCTGAATTAGTAGCAGGGCAGTAGAAGCTGGTAGGGAAAAGGCTGGAGGTTAACTAACAAACAGCAGTAACGAAGCTGATTCCCTGCTTCCATCCATGACAAACTCCACCAGTCCTTATGTATCAGTCCTCAAAAACCAAGACATAGCTGAAACTGTCTGTCATGGGAGACTGCTGGTGAGGGGAAGAGGGCAGTGTCAAAACACTGCAGCACAAGCATGCTTAAGTACTTCCTACACTTAGCAGGGAACGGCTTTCTCGTGGTCTATCCATGAGACTTGTTATTTTCCATAGTCTGAACTTCCCCTGCATTTCAGGTTGGCTTTTGATGGATGTCAGCCAAGATCTCCATGGTTGCTACTCACTGGTGTCCATCTGGCTCTGTAGGCTAGAGTGTCAGAGTAGCAGAAACTTCCTCGTAGGTAACAGCAGAGTTTATTTTTATTTTTTTTACTAGAGCTCACTGACTGGAACTCTGTCCTAACTTTCAGTGAGGCTTCCCTTGCCCCAGTAAATCCACATCCAGCAGATTTGTTATCCAATATAATAACATATGGGCCTCAACACTGTTTTCTGTTTGTTTCTATTTTGCTTGTCAATCTAGAGTCTTGTGGGCTCAGAAGCCTTCTGGGAGCCACCTTTGTTAATTTCTTTTTAAAGATCTTTGGAGCACAGACAAAGTATTCAGAAGTAGGGGAAGCTGAAAGGAAGTGTAGGATCACTATGATTACCAGCTCTAACTATGGAATCAGTGAGACTTGAACTGGTCTTTAGAATGGGGTTTTTATTTTCTTTTTTTTTTTTGTCATTTCAGAGCGGAACCAGAAATCATCTCAGTACTTGCTTTTGCAACAGCATAGGACAGGAGGCTCATTTAAAGAGAGGAACAGAAAGTTCTTTACTGCCTGTGGAAAGAGAAGCAAGATTTATATGCTTTGAGAAGGTATGTAATAGAATGTTGGTTAAAAAGTCCAGTAGTCATTGCTCATTTCCATTAAGGTGCTGTCTCTCACAGGTTGTCACTTCCTGCAGTTCACCACAGAAATTTCCTGCAGCTTTCTCTTTTCAAGGGGAAAGCTAACCTGTCCTTGTTCCAAATATTCAGCCTTTGAAAATAATGTCCCCTTAATCATAAGACTGTTTCTTTAAAGAAACAATTCATTTAGCTGTGCAGCAGCAATTACAGTTGGTTTAAGTTGAACTGTAAAGCAAGTTCTGTCCTTTCATCGGCATTTAACATCAGCAAACTTGATTAGGCCCTGTAATCCATAGTGGAGGTACTGCAAAACAGAAAATACAGGAGAATATGCAATAAAGGCTGAGTAGCAAATTTGAAAGTGAGAAATATAATGTTGCTATTCCTGCTGGGATTCTTTCTTCTTTTAGTTTGTGTATTTTCATGTTCACAGATCTACTCTAGTTTGCTGCCATTTAATGCTAACAACTCATCTGCTTGAGGAGATTCTGTTGTAATGTATCCAGTGGCTGTTCCTGCACCAGGAGGTGAAGGAAGTAATGGACAACATGGGAAACTTATTTTTTTCCTTTTTGTTTTTGGAGCTGTGTTGCTCTGTGCTGGATTCCTTCTTTCAGTCTTTATTCTCCAGTCATGTCCATCTGGAAGCTTCAGTGACTGTAATGAGGTCCTTAAGGCTGCTGGGCCGGTGCTGGCTGTAACTGGACTGGTTTGTGTTTTACTGGCGCGATCAAGGGCCAGGATGTATATAAGACAAAGACAGTTGCAAAATGAGCAGGTGTACAGCCTTGTTTTTTGTCGTGGGAACTGTCAGTTTGCCCAGTTTCTCATATTTGGATTCCTGTTTTTAACTAGTGGAATGCTAATTAGCATCCTGGGTATTTGGGTTCCTGGTTGCAGCCCTGGCTGGCATACGATACAGCTCAACCACACTGCCAATTCTGACATGGACCTCCAGGGCTGTGGATTCTTGTCACTTCAAATCATGGGACCTTTGATTGTGCTCACTGGGTTGTGTTTCTTCGTGATAGCTCATGTTAAAAAGAAGCAAAACTTAAATCTCAACCAAGAATCCTGTGAAAGTGAAGAACATCCTCAGAGCCCTGAATCTTTTCAGGTTACAGTAGGTGGGTAAAAAATGTTGGAACTTTATGCTGGGAATTAGTAGGGGTTTTCTTCCACTAATAATTTACCTCCGGATGTTACTTATTTGAGGTCTAAGCATGTCAGTTCTGCCATGTCAAGACAGCCAAAACAGAATAATGTTGCTTTGTCTCATATGCTCTCTGTATGGTCAGTTCAGTTACCTTTCTCAAAAAGGCAGAATCTCTCTTTTGGCATAAAAAGACAGGTCTGACTGTGTAAAGCAACATAATCTGACATAAATGAGTCTAACTCCAGTTCTGTTCTCCAACGGTGTAATTGACACTGCAGATCACAGACTTCTATGACTATATTTAAAATTTATTTTAGCCTTGAGCTCTGACCCCTTAAACAGAAGATTCTGATTCGTAACCAGTGTATTGTATTTTTTAAATAGTGGCCACATTCTCAGTCAGTCAGAGATGCAATTACAAGGTGCCTCTGTTAACTGCACAGTATTTGAGCAAATGCAGTGTGTTAGCAGGGCATCACACCCTGCATATGGCCCTGGTTTTAATGCCCAGTGACTACGTTGCATGCATAGGTTGTTCTGATAACTTTGATTATTCTGATAAATTCACTGATGAATGAGTCAGCCGTCTGACTGACTGGACTTGAAATTCATTATGGAATTCAAGGAAATGTATAGACCTGGTGACACTCAGGAAACAGAAGGGTTTGAAGTCAGTTTTCCAGCCACCAAGATAAATGAATAGGAGGGAATTCAGGTAGTCTTTAAATGCAAAAAGCAAAATTAGTAGATTCCTTTTATACTTTTAGACTTTCAAGAAAAGTAAAACTGAAAGGCTGAAGGCTGAGGTCTAGTTGGCGTAATGTTGTTCTGGAACAGTGCTGACTTAGCTAGAAAACACCCCCCACCTCATAAATCAACCATTTTGATGTTCTCTGAACTGTCCCAGCACACAAATTACAAAGGAAGAAAAGGTGCCAGGCAGCTGTGAATGTGTATGTAAATTATGCCAGCTCACTGAATGACACAAACTTTCTGCTTAAAAAAAAAAAGTTTTAAACTGTTCAATTACAGAGTAGAAATTGGTAGATTTTTTGCTGCACAATATACTAAGGTAGTGAACTATGTATCAATAGTCATGGTTAGTGTGCCTTGAACTACAATTAACTTAGTAGGGAAACTGTCATGGCACACAAAATCAGTCCTCAGAACCATTAATGACTTCCATTATAGCACTGCAGTACATATGGAGAAACTTAAAATGACTTATTATAGGTATGGGAGGGAAACTAAATACTTTCCTACCCTTAAAGTGATCCAGCAGTAACTGTGTGCTTTGCACTTCTGCTTTTTGTAGACAGCCAACCATGTTTGTGTCTCTCAGCTAGATAGAACACTCCCCTTCCTCAGCCGTATTGTCTAAATGAAATCCTTCATTTATAAGTATGTTGCATCTTTATTTTGAGATTATTTAAGTCTTGAATGTACCTCCAACCTACTCTGACAGCCCAGAATGTAACCTTTCTGTATGTGGGATCATTGCACTTTATCTTAAAAGCTAGGCAAGTAAAAATTGTGGGATACTGTTAGTATAAATGGAGCAGCTCAGTTTTTCGGAGGTAGTAACTGGTGTTTTTTCCCCTAGGTGATGCTGTGATGGTATTCCCACCTCCACCACCTCCTTATTTTGCTGACCCTATGTCACCAACTGTGACACATTGTCTTATGGCAAGTGTTTTGCCTACAAGTGAAAATCCTCCACCATACCACTCTATCTTCAGTGATGGGTAAGACTGTGTTCATCTCTGACTTTAGAAATTGGAGCTGTTTCTTTAGGTGTCCAAGACCCTGTTCTTACATAACACTGTGAATTAACTGCTAGGCATGACAGAATTTTCTAGTGCATAACTCAACTTACTTCAGATACTTTACATGAATTGGCATTAAAATATTGTAGTATGCTAGGGGAACTACAAACTGCAGAGTGTCCTTTACGAGGATTAAATTATTATTGTGACTGGGAAGAACTTCTGAAGTGAAAACAAAATCTTAAATCATTGGCCCTTAGTAGATTTCAATGCACAGATCCACAGTAGATTTCAATGCACAGATTGTCCAAGAGAAGGTGCTGCTGACAGCAGTGCAGGAGTGACAGGTTTTAGGAGCCTCTGTAGAAACAGAGCAGCAAGTATGTTATGACACCTACCCACAGCCCCCGGGAATGTTACTTTTTCTGCCAGTGTGTTCAGTTCTCTTGTGTCCCTTATCTCTGCCTTGAGGAAGTGAGACCTGCTGTGCTGGTCTGCCTTGTTCCTGCTGTGGCCATGTGTCAAGATTAAAGAATACCTTGATATCACAGGAGGCTCCAGAGTGCTGATAAGGGAGGCTGCAAAGCCAGTTTCATCTCAAGATGTTGCACCTTACCTTTGCAGCCATTCCTTACATGCATGGAGTGTAACTGAATTGCCTGATGTTGACAACCACCAAGCTCAGGGAGCAGGAGCTACCAACTTACCAAAGACTTGCCTGTGCCACAAGAACTTGCAGGGTTATTTATCCCCTGTGGGTTACCACCAGTGGGCTGCTAACTTGACGGTGAAAGAGGTCACTGCAAGGGCCACACACTAGAAGTTAGAGCTAGATCTGGCCAGAAGAGCTAGGTGTCACATGTCTAGATTCCCCAGCTTTCTTTCAGGCACTTAATGAGCAGAATTGACTTGAGTTTGAGCTGTGAGTCAGTAAGTTGTGTGGGACTGTCATTTGATGACTTTGATTTACAAGACTGTATGTGCAACACTGCGTTGCTGAAAACTGGGAAATAAACTCTCCAACCAATTTGTTAGGTTACAAAGCCAACATTAGTTTATTTGCAGTGCTGGAGGCATGGGGAATTCTCCTCAAAGCATGTATGCTCAGTAACCTAACATGTAACCTGAGTAACCTAACAGACCAGGTTACATTCCTGAAACTATACATATTTCCTGAATACATGCATATATGCTAATTATTTCCATGGACTTGTTTCCATATGGTTCCAGATCTTCTGATGAATCTTTTCTTCGTGAGAGTATCTCAAATAAGTCATCAGGTCATAATGTACTTTTCTTACCATTCTTTTCTCTGACACACAATCCTTGTTCTCAAAACTAAAATACCAGGTATTATATAATAATCACTGATACAAGGAAGCATTAACTGGAACAAGACTTACTAGTCACAGATGTAGGGAATTAACACAAGGCCATGTTAATCTCTGGTATTTGTACTAAGCACTGTATGGGACAACACTAAGCATTAACCGTGAATATAGGGATAATACACTATTATGCTAGAGTTAAAAGAATTTTCCAACATCATCCCCTACTGCTGCATAGGCTTCTTACAGAAATGTAACCTGTTTGGTAACAGTTGGAAACACTGTCACTGCCACTGGTGATGAGTGTCTGGAAAGTTGTCTGGCAGGAAAGGACCTGGGGATGGTGGTCAACAGCACCTGAACGTGAGCCATCAGTGTGACCAGGTGGCCAAGGCAGCCAGTTACATCCAGCCCTGTAGCAGCAATAGTGTGGCCAGCAGGACTAGGGCACCTAAATCCTCTGTTCAAGGGGAGGGGACAATAACTGGCTTGCTCCTGGCAAGCTGTGGGATGGGAGGCAAAGATTAGAAGGACAAGATGCTTGCAAAGGTACTCTACCACTGACTCCGAAGTGTGCTGGCCACACGGGAACACACTTGCAGTCTTAGAGAGTTGAGCCAAGGGCTCGTGAGGTAATAGAAGCCAAGAAGGAAACACTGGAGAATTATCTCGAAGGAATTAAGGGATGTTCCTCTAGGAAGGCAACATGGCTAGCATCTTGGCTGAGGTGCCTTTACACCAATGCACACAGTGTGGGCAACAAACAGGAGTGATTGGAAGCCACTGTGTTGCTGGAAAGCTATGACCTTGTTGCCATTCCTGAAACTTGGTGGGATGAATCCTGTTTCTGGAGTGTGACTTGTAATGGCTACAGACTGTTCAGAAGAAACAGGGAAGGAAGGAGAGACAGAGGGGTTGCTCTCTATGGCAAGAGGTGGGTTGGATGTGAAGAGCTGTCCCTGAAGAATACCCATG
>VXBT01011613.1:0-138724 GCA_013400235.1 Oriolus oriolus
CAACCATTAACCTAACACTACCAGGTGCATCATTAAACCACGTCCCTAAGTGTGGAGAGACATGAGATAGAATTGGGTTGCAGGCTGTGGGACGCACCTGCAGAGGCACATGGCAGCACTAAGGAGCACATGGTGGCACAGAGAGAGGCTTGTCTCCGCAGGACCCTGGGGGAGGAGGCGTCACATGGCAGACCCCTGCAGAGAGGAGCCTGCCAGGAGCTGGCAGACAGGGGAACAGCGCGTGATCACTCCATAGAAGGACATTTAGAAAGTGCGCTGCTGACTTGGCAATGTGTGATAGGTCCCTTAGTGAGAACTACCATGTAAGGAAATACTGCGCCTTGAAGAAGTGCATAAAACCAGCTCATTTCCTTTGAATAAACAATTCAGATCCAGGATCCAGATCCAGGATCCCGATTCAGATTCCCACCCGGTGAAGTCTGAGTTTCAATCACCAACACCTAAGAACCACATCTACACATTTTTTAAACTCCTCCCGGGATGGTGCCACTTCCTTGGGAGCCTGTTCCAATGATTCATTTAATTCTGACACAAATTTATCTATAGGTGCAACCACAATAGATATGAGATATATCTGCCAAGTTATCATTTTCTCCTCTTGAGGAAGACTCCGTTTTGGGGGCTTTAAAATTCTATTAGATATTAAAACAGATTTCAGAAATGGCTCCAAAGTAATTTATTCCATTAAATTCTTGGCTCCATAGCTATTCTTCTACTATAGAAGATGTATGTATTTTTGCTTCTAAAGTACTATACATGGACAACCCCCAGAAAAGGAATTGGGATTCCCTGGGTTTGTTTTTAACGATGTTTTTTTCTTTTGCCTTTCATAATTTTTCACTCAAGAGGAAAGACATATTTCCTTTTCAATCAAATCCGCTGCAACTGCATTCTGAACATATAACTACTGATCTCTTTGCTGTGAGATCCAAACTTAATTTCTATTCTATATGTATTTGCCTTTTGAGATACATAGACATGTTAGGAGCATGCAATGTGAGATAAAATAAGATAGCTTCTCTGGTTCAAATTTAGACTTTTTTCTCTTCTGAAGTATCAAATTTGTTCTATCCTGATGAGCATAGTGACTCTTCCTTAATTAAAAAAAAAAATTGTTCTACATCCATCAAGTATTTCATTTAAGTAGCATAAAGACAGTTATATAAAAAAAAAGAAAATGGTAGGTGATATTGAACATCTTCTGAGAGTTGTATCGTTTTACCAACACTATCATTCCCCTTTTCATGTAAAGTCAAATTGTCAGTAGTTAAAAATCATCAAACTCAAAAAAGACAGGTTATGCCTGACTAACAAGAAGAACATTTCCAGAATGAATAATATTTGAAAAGCTCGCTTAACCTACTCTGTCCTAAATATATTTCCACTGAAAACTAGAAAAACATAATAAATATTAAGAAAATGTGCTCCTTTAAAAAAATATTCCCAATGGCTACAAGTAGTTGTTGGGACTAAGCCACTTCGTGAAATCACCAAGTTCAGCAAAACAAGCACAAGATTGTGGCCCCAGCTGCATTGCCCCACAGCAGCCAACAGAAAGGCATCATCAGCAATCCCTGGAGAAAAATGAGTGATCTCCATCTACAACAAGCAAAGAAAATCTCCCCCTGCCCCTTCCCATATTCCCCAGTGTAGGGCTATTCCCAAATCAGCCTTTAAGTTACTGCTGCTGCAGGAGGAGTTGCTCATGTGTTGTCTTCTCTGAGACACTATTTTTCCATTTTAAGGCAAACTTTTAATACTGGATCTGCTTGTATTTTTTTTCCTTCATGCTAATTTTCAGCCTTTAGTTTACTGATTTTGAGACAAATTGGTAAAGAAGAAAAAAAAAGATACACAGAGAGAAAGGAGAGAGAGGAATATTATGAGGCTGGGGAGACAGGACAAAGAAAGAGGCAGAGGTGAACAAAAGCAGATGTCTGTTTGCCTGCCGCCTTTAGACTAAGATCTAATAACTCCAGAAACTACATGGAAAAGAAAAAAGATTTTTTATTATAAGGTCTGTAGAGAGCGTCCAGTCTAAGAAAATAGTCTGTGATTACTTTTTAGCTTCTGAACAGAGACAGTAAACATAATTCTGAGCACTTCAACAGTTTTTTCTACCTGTTCCACTTTAACATTTTTTTCCATAGCATATCCCATCAGCACACAAATCATTGAATGACATAGAATAAAAGCAGCTGTAAAGACAAGGATTTGAGTGATATCTCCCCATATTTTTCCAAAGTCCAGCCACAAAACAGTAACATTCAGAAGCTTTGATTTGTCTGGCCTGCAGCAAGCACATCTCAAGGCTCTCCAAGTCAGGCTATGGGGAATTACCAGTACGAGCAATTACTACTACCACTGTTTTATGGTTAATTTTACTGCTCATCCTTTTCTCCTACAAGCCATGTTGAGCAGGACATATTCCAAGCAAAAACATTCAATCATTACGTTCATGCTTTCCTCCATGTTGCCCTTTTTCTTCAGAAGTCCATAGGAAATACCATAAAATTACTTCTTTTCCACCTCATTATAAGGTGGATGTGAAAATGAACCTCCTTTACAATCACATGTATTAAGCTTATTTTTAAAAAATGCTTTGAAGTAAATCACCCAAATAAATTGAAGTTAGACCCATATCCTCCGAAGTTCTGTGATTTCACTGCTTGATGTCTGCAGGTACTCAGCACTGCAGCTGGTGAGGTCATTTTGTTGCTCCTTTTGTTAGACTCCTTTGTTACTTGCTGTCTGATATGGAGAACCTTCTAGAGCCACGAGAGCAGACTCAGCCAGGACCATCAGCTGATAAACATTTGTTGCTCATGAATGCCTTCAGCTCCACCACTGCAATTAACTCCTTTTTTGGAATCAGAAAAACAAAGATGTGCTCAAAACAGCAAAAAAGCTACCTTGGGTTGAAGGCTTATTCCCCATTTCTCTGCCTTTCCCTTCTAGTCCTCTCTCTTCAAAACCCTGTAGTCTTTGATCTAAAAATGTGTTTATAGAAAAAACAGACACTGTCTCACAAACCACCCAGGTACTTCCAATAAAACTAGCTATAAGTTGGAGGTAAAAAAGCTAAAGTAAAAATAGAGGGAAAATCCTTAGCGTTTTCCAGAATAATTACAGAATAACAGCCATTGATTTCTTCACCGTTATGACTGTATCTGACATTTATGATGTTTATGGGTTTTAGAAAACATAGTAAAGGAAATTTTGGGTACATGAGAGATGGAAATGTTCTAGACTGAATTCTTCCTAACTGCATATCCTGCTTTCTTTAATAATCTTTAAACAGATTTCTATCTAACTCTTATGTGGAAAACCTTGCGTATGCTTTTGTAAGAAGAATTTGTTGAACTGACTCTTTCCTGTTAAATAATAATTAAAAAAACTATTTGAAAGGACAGTTATGCTGTCATTTGAGTGCTTCTAATTAAACCTACATAAAATTACCGTGAATAAGTGTCTATGTAAAATAACAGTCATTTAGTATGAAAGCATTTGTTCCAGCTTGTTTTGATTATGAACACAATTAAATAAAGTATTTAATATTTGAAAGGGGGACAAAGGATGGATATCAAGTGTCACTTTTAACATTAGAAAAAAATGCACAACTAAAAAATATTGCTTTTGCTATGACACCGAGACAATCTTCTTGGCTACTCTAGAATGCAAAGCTATAAACCAACATAATACTCTACCTAGTTTATATACAATATGTCTAGTTTCTATACATTCTATCTAGTTTAGATATGTTCTGCAGAGATGCTTCCAGTCTAGAGAAAAATGCAGAAGAGCATGTTGTTCCTGAAGTTAATCAGCAAGCTATTCCCAGAGAACTACTCAATCCAGACCCAGAGACAGTACGAGACTGTCAAAAATGCACTGTTCCTAGTGGACAAGTGGTGCTCTAACCAGCATTTAGAAAACACAAATTTATAAAACACTTCATTATATAGTAGATTTTTAAGTGTACTTATTTTGGAAGGAACTAGGTGAACATCACTTCCGTTGGTTTCTACTTTCCTGGTACAAATAATAAAATAGTGCACTGTGCCCCAGAGAACTAATCTAAAGGAAGCCAGGTCAGTGATCACCATGGAGACCTTTAAGAACTCATAAATGCTTAAAAAATAAAATCAGCTGCCCTAGAGGTACTGGAACAATTCCTGTCCTTTTTTAAGCCTTCTTCTTTAGCCTCTGCCTGGTGTAGAGCTGCCAGTGTGCCCTCTCTTTGCCATCCAACCACTCAACTTCACAAAATGCAGTATTCATGAATTAAGTTCTTTCAATTATTCCTTTGACAAACTGTGTAAAAATTGGCCAGTAACTTTGAAAGCCATGAAAAGAGACAGAAAGAAAGATACAGGTGATATTCAGTTTTCTTAATTTTACCTAAAAACAAGTGATGCTATTTGAAACCTGCTGAACTGTAGGCATTCTGTGTGCAGCCCAAGATCACCATGTGAGTCACGGCATACCTTCAAAACTGACCAGTTTCCTAAGGCTGGGGATTAAAAGAAGATAGGATTCTGAAACCATTGTTATCTGACCCTCCAGTTCAATGAAGCTGATGTTTTTATAGGTAGGGAGTGGCCTCAGAGGAGTTAAAGATGCATAGAAATTTCTCCTGTTTCAGGATAAATGTGATGCATAAAAATGAGTCTCTGTAGTGGACTGCATTGGAGTTCTGGATTGTAACAACAGCAGAAGGAAGGAACTATCTTCCATGAATGACTGTCTAATCTATTTTTTATATATAAGGAAAACAAAAAAAAACCAAACAGAATAAAAACTTGGCAGATGAGCTTCTCACAAGGAAAAATGTCAACAAAAAATAACTGTATGTGACAACAAGTCCATAAAGGTTTTTTTTACAAGACATGGACCTGTTAGAGCAGGTTCAAAGAAGGGTCAAGAAAATTATCAGAGGACTGGAACACTGATCTATGAAGCAAGTCTGAGAGGGTTGAGGTTGTTCAATCTGGAGAAGAAATGCTCCAAGGAGACTTCACTGTGCCCTTTCCATGCTTAAAGGGGGCTTATAAGAAAGACAGAGAAAGGCTTTTCACCAGAGCCTGTAAAGATAATACAGAGGGAAACAGTTTTAAACCGAGAGTAGGCTTAAACTGGAAGGAATTTCTTATGGTGGAGGTGGTAAGAAGCTGGAACAAGCTGCCCAGAGAAGCTGTGGATGTCCCATTGCTGGAAGTGTTCAAGGCCAGGTTGGACAGGCCTTTGAGCAAACCTAGTCTAGGAAAAGATGATCCTGCCACACACAGCAAGAGGTTTGGACTAGGTGATATTTAGAGAGCCTTCCAACCCAAACAGCTCTATAATTCTACAATCTTATAATTTTTATCCTGTCTAAGTCTAGTTTAACAAAGAAACCTACTTGTTCAATATAAATCAAATATATTATCCAAGGTTTATAAGATTAAAACTTGCTACCTGTAAACAGGAAAGATCAGTATAAACAACAATTTGTTTAGAAAAATCAGTTTCCAGAATAAAGGAAAAAAACCACAAGCATTATTCATAAAAACTGAAGTATTTATCAGGAAGAGAGAAGTTTCTGTACCCAAGCCCCATTTGTGGTTACTAAAGAAAGAACTCCTCTCCTCAGCTATTGTGGCTGCATTGAAATAAGGCAAGGGCATTGAAGAACAACCACTGCACATTTAGTGAAGAAACAAAGATGCTGACTCAGGGTGAAAAGGCCAAAATTAGGCAGAAAATTAGCACTGAGTATGGAAAATACCAGGGGTTTAGAAATAAATGCATTATTTTCTTCCACAAGAAGACTGGTTAACAGAAACAGGAAGTAAAATGATGAGAATACTTTTGGCCTCTGCGGTTGGGGAATGAGTGATGGTCTATGACATGCAGCTGAGTGATTTGAAACAGATGAGAAAGCAGAATAAGGAGCATTTCATCCATTTTAAAGACAGAAGATTACCACACAGACATTTCTGGAGACCAAATTTTCATTTAAGTAAAAGCAAGCTAGTGGGGTGTATGTCTACTTCAACATATATCAACCCATTTCTCAGTCAGTTTCTTACTTGGACTAACGTTTAAGCTACCAGTGAAAGAAGTTGAATTTGCAGAGCCTATCGTACCTTGATAAGTGTGTCATATCACTAGTTATCTACTAGTTGGGTTAACACTTACAAAGTCAGTGGTTTGTTTAAAAGCTGCATGTGGAACCCAAGAGGTAGGTTAAAAATTTTTATTCTGTCTACAGATTAAAATGATCCACATGCACAAAGCCTGGAGAAATGAGTCAAAGGTGTCACTGCACACACACAAGGATACATTCACCATTTGTGACACCCAACAGCTCATGGAGAGCCAAAACCTATGAAATGCTGCTCCATTTATTGATGGAGCAGAAAATGTGGTTTTCCACTAATGAGTCAACAAGACTCAGTTTTGGGAAGAGTCCGGAAGTATCTCCTGCTCTTCACCTGGACCTAACACTTTTGGAAGAGCAAATTTTCTGCAAGTCTGTCGCACACATGCCTGGACCAAAAAAAAGGCAAAAGGCTCCTGCACCTTCATTACCTTATTGCTCCCTTTCTGAATCAGCTGGTATGGTACTGCCTTGGGGATGAGAAGACACGACTGAGGGAAGTGTGAATTCATTTTTCCATATAGCTTTTTCCCACCAGTGTTGGAGGACTATGCTGTTGCACTGGAACCCCAGAGAGTGCAAAGCTGTTTCATCCTAAGTAAAGGCTGACAAGGAAGTCTAAAGCTGGTGGCCATTCTGCTGTCATGAAAGCAGCTGAACATCATAACCAAAGTATGACATGTCCTTGGCACCCACTTAGCATACAGTGACCATTTGCATTTTCACCCATTTTATGAGTAGGTCAGTCACAGCCCATTTAAAATGCCAATTTTGGCTATGTTAAAAACTGTGCAATTATCAGACCATTGGCTTCATCTCAATTTGAAACTAAAATTGAAAAAGAGGGGAGCAAATTATTGGAAACATTACCTACCCTAAGGAAAGGTCATGCCTTTGTCATATTTTCATAAACCAGCATGATGTTGATTGTTTTCAATTCAACAATTATTTTATATTTGCCTCCTCTTTTAAATTCTAAGTAATCAACATCATAGGTTTGCTTTCTAAAATATAAATTGAAGTTTTTTTGTTCCTACTAAATTAATTTTGCATCTTCATATTTCTACAGTTGATAGGATTGGCAGTATTTGGACTAATCTTACATCCTACTTTTTAGTTTAGGTACATTTATCATACTTAAATCTCTGAAAGGCTTGCAAAAGATGCTTTATAAAAAGTAATAAATACTTACTTTGTTTGTAAAATTAATTTTCAAGATCAGTAGGAAACAGGAAGAGAGGATTTGAAACAGAAATAATTTTGGCAAAAGTAGATTACTGTTTTTTCTTTGTCCACACTGATAAAACTGTAGTTAGAAACATTATAGATTAGCTAGACAATTTTCCTAGTTGTGGAAATGAGTATAGATTGGAGGTTTTTTATAAAACTCATTTCAAAAGCACACAAAAATCTTGGGGTATTCTTGAATCACAGGGGAAAGGGAATAATCCTCAAGAATGATGGCTGACTTGCACTGAAATTTTTCTCTGTAAAGGGTAATGTATGCAAAAGAAAACAGAGGACATAAATCTTATAAAATATTCTGAAAAGTAAATTATCAGACATATCCTCTCCTGAGGCAACAAATCTGCTTCGTTCCAAGCAGCCGGATTGAAGGATCTAAGTAGCTGGATTGGAGAGCCTGGAAATTTGTCACAGCTCTACAAGATGTGGTCACCTGGGACTCCCAGAAAACTGGAGACCCCAGAGAGAGCAGTTTGCTGTGACCAGCACTGGTTGGGGTCCTGCTCACTCGCCCACATGTGGGACAGGAGTACAGCTCGGGAGATTCAAAGCAGGGATTCCCATGAGATGCCCATGAGCTGGGCAGGAGGAAAGTTCAGTCCAGTCCAGAAGCCTGAAGATAGTTCTGGCATGGGGAATAATGCTGACTTAAAGTGGGTAGAACAAACCTTATAGTGACCTTATGTGTAGAAGTAACCTTTTGGCATCTGATACATCATGTGCCTAATTACTGGATCGGAAACAGGAAAATGAAGAATACCCATCTCTACCCACAAACTCCTTTTGCTGCACTTAGTGGTAAGGAACACATTAGAGCCAACCAGATAAATGACAGGAGCATTCCTTCTGCCTAACCCACCTATCCACTATATCATTTCCATCTAGTGTGAATTCACCCTCCTGCTTCTTTTATTTTTTTAATCAAGGTCTCTCTGTTATTTTAGATCTTTTCTCTGGCATTTATGTGACAGGAACATCCAAAATTACTATCTGCTAACCTGTCTTCCATATAGTAAATTTTCAATTAAAAGAGAAATGCAATGAGAAGCATTTAAAATTCACAACAGTCCATACTGCTGTCCTTACACAAACAGCAAGGAAACTCGTTATGTTTTCTTAGCACACTCTGTTTCTGTATAGCATAGAGTCACAAAGTCACTGAGACAAGGCTTCCCTGTCATAGGGGAACTAAATAATTCCTCACTTTTAGCTCCAAATGAGTTATAAATGCTGATGTCTGTCTCCTAAAAGGCAGGAGTGCCATAGGAGGTTCAGGGCAGGTAGCGACTCATGGTCATTCCCGCTCTCAGCACCCACAGTCAAGAGAGCCACTGCACTGAGCACTTGACCAGTTGCATTCACAGGAGCATTTTGAACATCGCCAGGTTCCTGTTCCATATCCATTGCATCCGTCAGTGCTTGTTAGCAGCATGCTTAGCACAACCCAAAATTAAGATCCTTTATAACGACCATCCTACACACAATGGTTGGCCATGTCTGCTGCAAATTTCTTATTCTCCAGAGAGACCAGGCAGCTCATCTGCAGGGCTGGGGCTCCCCCAGGTCACTGGGCACTTGCTGGCTACTCAAAGGTAGCTCTCCAACTTCCTCCTATAGACTGTGAGAGAGACTCATCACATCTGGTATGGGCACCAACGAGGCTGGGCTGGCCTCACACTGAGATTAGCCACTAGATCAGGGAGTTATTTTGCTTAAATCTGAAACAGGAAACTATGAGTATCTCCAATCATGCAGTTCACCTTGAGGATGCCCTTCAGAGATTAATTCAGTCCAAGCTCTAAGTCTCTTTGAAGAAAAGCACAAACCACACTCATGGTTATAAACAGAGTAAGCGACACTATCTCATCTAAAAGAATGTATTGTTGCTAAACCCAAATGTACAGTAAAGTGTTCTCTGAAGAATGTTTGACTTAACTACACTTCAGTGGCTAGGAGGTCAATAAAATGCTTCATAACTTTTGGGACTGCTATTCGGTCTTGATAAATAAATTAGTCTATAGCCATATAAGCAGGCTTTATTCTTTGCTTCCTTTAAAATGTTAATAGCCAATTTTAACAACCACATGGTTCAAGTGGTTTGTGCCATTAAATTAGATAAGCATTTCATGCCTGCAGACTCTCCTAATGCCACTCTTTAGAATGATATTAAAGTTATTCTTAAATACAAAGGGAAAAATTATTGAAACCTGAAATCTTCCCCCACTGAGAAATCCATCATCAGCTCGGTATATGTTAGACTTCAGCATTACATACAAAAGGTTCAGAACATTTTCACTGCTCTAAGGAGATTATAGTCCTACAGGGATATAAAAAATTTATTGGAGTTTCACAGACAGCTATTTTTTATCCTGTTTTGGTTGGATTATATTCTGTCCAGAGAGAATGAAGAAAGGCCTCCTGACCTTCTAAAGATGACTGGGATTACTGGGTTAAATTCCACTCTTATTCTTATTCAAGAGCATGAAGTTTTCTTTCTTTTTTGTATTTATTTTCCCTAAAAGTTCACCTTTATATCCAAAATTTACTTTGAAATTGTAACATTTGTAACAGTTGTAACATTTTACTTTTCCATTGTGTCAGTACATAGCTACTGTATGTATTTTTTTACAGTGTAAAAAAATAAAATGTTAAATGAAATTTATTTTTATCCCTAGGAGATAAAAAATATAAAACATCTCCACAGTTGTTCACTTTCACTGTGTTTGGAATACTCCTGTAGTTCACGGGGTACTCTAAAAGTGGCATCATTGATTTTCACGGTTACTGTGTCTCAATACAGTATACATAGATTTAGAAATAAAAGGGCAGTTTTCTAACCACCTGCACCTTGGAGACTCAGCACCACTTAGAAGAATAGGAGGATTTTATGCTCTTTCTCTTTTTTTAAATTCCATTCTGATCAGAAATAAACATTTTTTTAGACCAAATCTTAGCCGTGCTTATATTTCAGTAATTCTAAAGTCTTTACCACCAGATTTTGGAGGCAGCTGTAACACTATCATCCTTGTACAGTGAGATTCATCATCTCATGATCTCCTTCAGCAGTGGGTACACATAATTTCTTCAGTTTAGCCAGTATTTCTTTGACATGAGACTAACCGTGGCTTTGTTGAATCAGAACAGTCATGCTTTCAAACATCATCAAAAGGTTATTTCATCAATCAGTGTTTACCCTAACAGCTCCTGGGTTTTCAAGCACAGTGAATTTCTGAGGAAAACAAAGGGGATAATTAGCACAGTGAATTTCAGAGGAAAATAAAAGGGATAATTACAAACAGTTAATTTGTTTCCGTACAACTGCCATCATCAAGGGCATAGGCAAGGCACCTTTTAATATGCTTTAATAAAGTGTTTTATCTAACTGATATTTTCTTCCTTGTAAGAAGGTCTCAGGTTGAGATCCTGGCCTCACTAAATCCAGTCTGATTGTATCCAAAACTGTCAGTCATAGCCTGTCACTTCTGCCACTCCCTCAGCCTATTAAGAATGAAAGGGTGTGAGGAAACCAGGCTGTGGTTTCTCAAGCAGCCACAAGAGCTTCAGGGAAGTGTTCTTTAGAGAGACTGCATAAATATTTTCCCTTTGATATCCCCCAGCCATACTTTTTAACCTTGTAAATAACCTGTCTGCAGCACCAAGTGTCACGTTGTTCTTCAGCACTGAGCTGGTTGCACACCCAGACTTGAAATAAAAATTTTTTGCATCTGCATTGAAAAAATAATTGATAGATGCATTCAGACACACAAGGGCTGTAAAATCTTGACCACTTTACTGTGTAATGCCAGCAGGAGCTTTCATTCCCCTGCTGTTAGTGTGCTGAAGCTTTCATGTTCTGGAGCATGTTTTCCCTCACTGTGGTCAGTGAGACCCCTGCCAGCCCAGGATCAGGCACTGCCTCAGCCCTATGCTACTTCAGGGAACACGAGCGTGACATTTACTTCCATATGCCACAAAGACCAAGCTACAGAAACCACCAATGTTGCAAAGCTTGACAGGTATCAAAAAAGAAAATCCATAGAGTGAGAACAAGACTTTAAAGAGGGTTTGGATATTTTTTTCAATGCTTTTACACTTTATTGCCAATGATGTCAGTTACGATCTTCTGGTTTACATTAAAAACCAGAGCTCTATCAAACACAACTTCTTCACATAAAACAGGTAAAACATTGGTCCAATACTGGTCCAGGACAATATGTATTTATGTCAGTGCTATTATCACTATACAGATGCTTCCAAAGCTAGACAAGCTGTTTTCTGACATTTTGTTTATTCTTGAAATTTCAAAAATCAAGCTCAGATTGAAGATTAACTTGTCCTTTAAAATGTATAAAAATTTCCAGTTTGTATAGTATTTGTATACTATACAAATCAGTTTCAGTTTGAACAAATGCCTGATTTAACATTTGTCACAGAACCTTATCACAACACTCATTCAATCCAAACAGCAGAAAAAAAATTCATAGAACCTGAAGGACATCATACATCTTGTAAAGTCCACCCACATTTGTAATGAACACCAAAAAAATATGCTTCATCTCAAAGACCCTTAATTCTCATCTAAGTATTATGAAATTTTTAATAGCATTTTTAATCTTGATTCTGGTACCAAAATGTTATTTTAAATAGTATTGCTAAACAGACACTATTTTTAGAACATATTTATTGAAGGACAAACATTTGGTAAAGTATTTTTGATCTGAGACAGTCTCACATAACTTCTGAAAACACATAATATTGTCCATGTATATACATGTGCATGTCTGTGTGTAGGTATACGTAAACATAAACACAAATATTCAAATGTAAAACTATAAAAATGGATTTAAAATTTTAAAAGCAATTTTAAAAGCTATTTTTTGCTGTGCTTAAGTCCAACTGCACTTTTCAGATTACTGAGGAAATATTATTTACCTTTAATTACCATGGTTGAAATTTACTTATTTAAATGCAACATTTTCAATGTGGGAAGATCCCCAGGCTGGACACAGGAGAGCCAAAAGAGACAAAGGGAAGATTGCTTGGTTTTGACTCGGCTTTATCTGTGCAACTCTCCCTCCTGTGCATACGCATTACCATGGAGATTTTGAAGGAGATGAACTGTTTTGTTATTACCTTCAGGATTTCTGCTTCATGCAGGGAACATATTCAGGAGAGAGATGTAGTGAAAATATCAGTATAGCTTTATTCATTATGATTGATGTGAGCTGGTGCCAAGAGGAGCTCAACACCGTCCTTATAGCTGTGGGATCCTGCAGGAGTTCAGGTTCCAGTTTAACCTCAGACACGAATTTATTCGTAATGTTGAACAAGCCCTGTTGGGCATCACATTGGCTAAGAAAAAGGCAGAAATATTCCTCAACCTCACAATGACAGGTTAAGGCTGAATTAAACAGCATTAAATTATTAGCATACAGATTAAATACATACAATTAAATAGCATACAAACATGCATTCATTCAAAACTGGACAATTGTAAAATAAATTCAAGTTTAATTCAGTGCTGGGTGAAAAGAAGTTGCATGGGTTGTGGGGCAAAACCTCTCTTCACTCTGATCTTGGGATACTTATAAATCTACAAATCTTGTGGCCTCTCATTACAGACTTTAATTTACCAACTATCACAACTACCTATCTCCATGGTCAGGAAGAAAGGTGAACAAATCAAATATACATTCATCATCTATTTAACACCCACTCACTTCTAACCTTGCTCAGATCAGGAATTCCTCATTTCTGAACCCTGTTGAAATTAGGCCTATTTTCTAAATTTTTGTCTATTCTTTACCCCAACTGACTCTTGAATAGCATCTTTATGTCACGTATCTCTGTGGTGGGTTGGTCTTTGCTGAATGCCAGGTGCTCACCCAGCTGCTCTCACTCCCCATCCTCAGCAGCACACGGGGAGAAAATAACACGGAAAAGCTCATGGTTTGAGGTAAGAACAAGGAGATCACTTATGAAGAACTGCAGTTCCTGCCAGAAAACCTGCTCCTGTGTGGCCTCCTCTCCACAGGCTGCAGTTCCTAAGAGGAGCCTGCTCCTGCATGGGCTCTCCATGGTCTGCAGGGGACATATCCGCGTGCTGCAGCACAGGATCCTCCACAGGCTGCAGTAAGGATATCTGCTCTGCTGTGCTCCTCCATGGGCTGCAGGGGGACATCCTGCCTCACCGCAGTCTTCACCACAGGCTGCAGGGGAATCTCTGCTCTAGCACCTGGAGCACCTCCTATGCCCCTCTACACTGACCTCGGTGTCTGCAGAGCTGTATCTCTCACATATTCTCACTTCTCTCTCAGAGCTGCTGCACAACATTTTTTACCCTTATTTCAATATCTTTTTCAGAAGCAACAGCAGCTGATGGGTGCAGCTCTAGGCAGCGATGGATCCCTGTTGGATCTCACTGGAACTGGCTTTTTCTGACACGGGAGCAGTGACTAAGTCCTTCTCAGGAAGGCCATCCCTGCTGCCTTCCCCCATACCAAAATCCTGCCACATAAACACAGCCCCATAGACTTTATTGCATCTTTCCCACTCTATTTGAATATCAGTTCACGTTAGGGCCAAACTTTGGGACACATCAGACTCCAGTGCACACATGAGAAATATGAGAAAAGAAAATGAAGATTCATAAAAAGGTACTTAAGAACTCTTTTTACACTTTATAGAAAACAGAGAAACATTTCATCAATCTTCTTGCAAAGTATTTGCCTCAGTATCTGACATTCACTAAAGGCAATATTTATCATTTTCCTCTATAACACTTCATCGTTCTCTTTCAGTACCACTCGAATGACATGGCACTCTTTTAAACTCACTGTGAAGTCTGTAAATCAGTTTAGTGCTTAGAACACATGAAATTCATTATTCAAGCACCAGCACTATTGACAGTATACCAAAAAGGTCAAACGAGCAGATTAAAACTTTGCAGTATGAATTAAACATATCAGTTGATCTTTATGACATCGAATACATTTCACACAGGCAAAAGAGACTTGTACGTTTCCTGTTAACAAATTCGGGCACATCTTTCGCATTTGCTGCTTGAGGAAGTGCAAAATGTGTTTGGAGAGAGGCAGATGACAAGCAATGAGATAATAAGAACGATAAATTTTTCCCATCATTTTAAAGGGAAATGTTGACTGAGAGCTGTAACAGAAAGATCATCAAGGTTAATCCTCCTAAATCAAAAAAAACCCTTTCTAACTAAAGAGATGGCCAAAATTTTGTGTATATAAGTACCATATATACAAATAAATCTTTTTTGGTTTTTAAAACATCTTATAAACAGTTTACAGAAGTCAGATTCACTTTGTAAGCTGTATGCAGTCATTGCTAATCTAGGAAGCATAATTCTGAACATAGCACATAAATCAGAGTCCATTAGACTAGAAAACCCAGACACAGGGAAAAAGAATCCAGATGCAGAGAGTAATGCAAATTTCTAATCATTATGCTAAGGAGTCCAGTTTGATCTGCATTAAAAAATAAAATAAAATAAATCAAGGAAAAGGTGAACTGAAATATATACAAATATTCTGTGTTGGGTTTTTCTCCGGGTCTCTGAAATCAGCAAGCTCCCCAGAAAGTAGCTGTGACTAATTTTTCTCACTGACTTCTTTCAGATAAGAAGTCATCCCTATATATTGGAGGCACCAGTATTTGTAGTCAACACTCCTTCAGACAGGACTTGAGAGAGTTCTGTTAAGAAAAGGCCATTCACAGCCTTTATGGGCCACAATCACAGTTACCACAATTTTGGACACACTTCACATTTAATCTAAATTTCCAAAAGAGTATAACCACTGGATGCCAAAGCTGTTGGATGCCACTGATCAAGAATGTTTTATAGGTTTTTTGGCATTTCTTGTGTTTCCCTGCATTTATCTTTGGTCTCCATTTAATTTGCAGGTTGCTGTGTAACAGACACCAGCTGTCCAGAAAACCACAGGAAAATTCAGATTAAAAGGATCTGCAGGGATTCAGCCACCTGCTTGAACTAGGCTGAGCTCTGAGGTCAGCCAGACTGCTCAGGGCTTAATCCAGTCAGGTCTTGAAAAGCCCCAAGGATGTGAACAGTACAGCTCTGCCTGTGACACTGACTGTCACTCAGAGAACATGTTTTTCCTTGCGTGGAGTATAAACCTTGCTTATTTCAGGGTGTGCCTGTTGTATCTTGTCCTCCCACCATGCACTGCTGTGAAGAGTCTGGCTCCCCCTTCTCGATGACCTCTCCACAGATATGGGAGGGTCCGCTCTCAGGTGCTCCCAAAGCTGACTCCAATCCAGGCCAAAAAACCCCATCCCCCAGCCTTTCCTCATGAGGGGAGTGCTCCAGTCCCTGACCGCCTCAACCGCCTTTTGTTGAGCTTGCTCCAGTTGACTGATGTCTTTTTCTCTTCTTTTTTTGGGGTTGACTGACCTGAAATTGAATGAAGAATTTTGACGTGACCTCAAGATTGCTGAGTGAAAGGGGCTCTGGTTATGTGGATGTGCTGGTGTTGATACCACCCCAGATGCCATGGCCCTTCTTTCCAACAGGGCATGCTGGGCTCGTGGGTCACTCCCTGTCTGTCACAGCCCCCAGAGCCTCTTCAGCAGAGCTGCTGCCCAACCAGTCCACCCCCAACATGCCTTCTTGACACTCATTCTTCCTTCCTAAGGGATAGACTTTGACAGTCAGTAACTTGACTTCACTGAATTTCACAAGTTTCCTGTTGCCCTGTTCCTCCAGCCTGTCCAGGAACAGCCCTGCCTTGGAGCATATTGGCTGGTCCCCTCAGTTTGGTGCCATCTGCTCATCTGATGAGTGTGCAACGTTGCATCCTCCAGGTGACTGACAAAGACACAAAGGTCCCGGGACAGACCCTCACGGTGCTCTGCTTCTCACCAGCCTCCAGGCAGAATATACCCCATTAACCACCAACCTCTGGGCCCAAGCATCCCACCAGCCTCGAGGGTTTGGCAGTGCCAGGGAAACTGTCTGATAAACAAAAAATTAGCACACCGCTGTTGTCCATGCTAGGCCTTTTCCAGCAGAAAGATTTTTCCTGAGTTTTCTTGCCCGAGTAGCTGCACCTTCCAGATGTCACAAAAAGAGAAAAATCAAACTAAACAGACTTGTTTTTTCACATGAGACCATTTACATTGTGCCAGGCCATATCAGTGTTCCTGGCGCTAAAACAATAAAATACACATTCAGACAAAAAAGAGAGACAAGTGACCAATAATCCATGGGAGACCAGTATTACAAATCAGCAGTCATAAAAGACTACTACTGAGAAACAGAATAAAAAGAAATGTCAGTCTGAACCCTATGGAGTAGTTGGGCTGTTCCTACTGCTGGTGTTTTAGTCTTTAAATTGCCATTTTTAGACAGCAAATTAAAGAGAAAAAATAGCTTTGCTTGCATCTGCAGCTGTCTGTGAAGTATGACAGCAGAATCAACAACAGCACTACAAGAATAACAGTTATGTTTGGCCAAAAGGAATTCATCACAGAAAATGTCAGATCACTGGTTAAAGAGGTCAGTGATTGTTTCAGTCAATTGCTGCTATAACACATGGGAACCTCCTGGTTTCACAGCAGAGCAGTAGCTACTTTCTGCTCCTAATAAATTTTGAAAGGACTGTACAGGGATGATAGGCCTGCTCCCATGACAGTGCATACACACGGTTCATGCATTCCATAAATTTGTGCAAACTCTGTAAACATAACTTGGGTAATGTAAGTTTCTCAGTGTCAGTGGTGATTAGGTACCATCAGGCATTCCAGTCCTCCAAGCTAACACCCACCACAGCTCTAGAGAATACTGCTGCTCATGTCCAGACCTTTCCTTCAAAAAAAGCCTTTAGCTCCACGACCTTACCAGTCCCTAAGCTTCAGAAGAGAGTGCACCACACCAACATCCCCCTTTAAAGGTCCCTGTCAGCCTGTGGAGAACAAACCTGCCAAAATACAGGATACTGGACTAACGCATAGAAATGAACATCCATGCCTACATATAGCTTCAATTCCTCTTAAAATAAGTGTGCCAAATTTGAGGCTTTATAAATCAGTAGCTCTGGCTGTATACGTCAAAATTTCATGTCAAGCAGAGTTCTCATTCCAAATGCTCAGTCGCAAGGCTTTTCTTCTCTCAGTTAAAAGAGCAAACTGGTATCACAGTGATATAAGCCTGATGAGTTCCTTGGAATAGAGTGCCACCTCTCATCACTCAGCATCACTCTTGCTGTGGAACTTGCATATCCAAGCATCTCCAAGGATCTGCTCTGTTGCCATTATAATAAAACTCCGCAGTTCCTGATTTGGATTCGTTTATTTTAGTACCACTCGAGTTTTTCCTTTTTAGTGGAGAACCTGGATTTAATCTGGACAACTGCCCTTTCAGTTGCAAAATGGATTGAGCAGTAATCCATCCAACCAACAAAGCTCTTCAGGCAGGATAATTCCCTGTAATATTTCACCGCTCTGATTTTAGAAGCCTGAACAATGCAGTTTCCACCATACTGCATATTAAGCTCTTTTGAGATTCAATGTAACTTTTTTCTTTTCATGGTAAACAGCCTACCACTCTTATTTACACCCACATATAATGGTGAAACCAATGGGATCCAGTCTGGAACTGCTCTGTGGCTTTCCTTGGTGCCTGGAGAAGTTTCCTCCCACGGACTCAAGACATCCCAAGGGCCAAATTAATGAGCACAGCATCTCTGGCCTAATTCCTGTACAGTGGAAATGTTGCTTCCCTGGAGCCAAAATATCAATTAACTGCTCTTTGCCCAGGCACCCCAGGTTTCTAAGACTCAGGAGAAAATGTCTATAAAGAGAGAAGACATTTTTTCTGAAGCAGGCATTTCATATCTCCAATTGTACATCTGTGCTGGCATTACAAGCATCTGAGACTCAGGGAAAGCTAAAAACATGCTGTAGCCTAAATTAAAATAATCATCAAAAGCTATTACAGATAATGCAGTGCATAAGCAGTCAAGCTACAGATGGCATTTGCATTTTTACCTTCAGAAGTATCAATTCAATTTCAACTGAAATAAAGCTACTACCATAAAGTTTTAGAGTCATAGAATTTGCAGAGCTGGAAAGGACCCCTCAGGATCATTGAGTCCAACTTCTGGTCTAGCTGAACATGAAATAATGAAGATAGTTTTTACTTCCAAATTTGTCCTTTCTTCCTTCTTGTTTCCTAAAAATATTCTTTTTAATCTGTCGAGTGTACTACATTTGCAGACCTGTTAGGCAGAAAAAACATCTGTGTCCCATCATAGTATTTTCCTGTACCTTTAGACCAGCAGAAATCTGTCTTGTTTTCCTCTGCATTTGTATAATTTGTCATAATCAAGTATCACAGGATTACAAAGGGTTAAGAACATCACCATCTATAGTGAAATTGCTGCCCACTGTCACCCTGAGATTTTTTGACATTGTGTTTTTCAAGGTGTGTGCTTCGTATGGAACTTTCCAACCTCCCTTCCACCCCCATTTGCATTTTCTCAATTTAAATGTGATTTTAGAGTGTTTTGTCTCCAGCTCTAATCTGTCTAGGTAGCACTGAGTTATTCTTCTGATTTAAATGCCTTTTGCATATTGTCACTCCTGTGGACATTATTTTCCTAGCAAAGTATTTCCCAATGATCTGCATGTTCCAGCTCTGACTTAAGTTTGTATAGATACAGATATATAGACATAGACATGGATAAAAATAAAAAAAGGAAGCTTGGCTGGCTTCTTCCTGTACCTTTTTTAAGTTAGCAGACTCCACAGTCTAAGACCATTGTTCTGCCATCTTCCACATGTCTTGAATGTAAAGTACTGCCATAACACATCTAATGCATCAGTTCAGATAGCAAAGGTGTTTTAAACTAACCAAGCATGTTTGGAGCCTATGGAACTGTCCTAGAAACTACAGGTATCACTGCAGCTGTGTCACCTCAGTTCACAGTTACATAAGCAGGTGCTTAGTGTGAATGTGTTTTGTATGAATTTCTGCTGCACCTTTCTGCCTTCTCCTCAGAAACTAGGTAAAGTTAATGCTTTAGTTGACCACAGAAAACAGATTTTCCCCATGTCCTGCACAGGAGCTTGTAACAGGGTCCAACATCCTGCACAGAGGTTCACAGGAGGTAAGGCAGGCTGCAGGCAACCATACTGCCAGTCCAGGCTCCTGAATCCATAGTGAGTCCCTCTGCTCCAGGCCAAGCAGAGCTTTGTGCAGCATCAGCCCTTTACACCTTCAGGAGTCCAGTTCTCCACCAACGCTCCCCCTGAGCAGCCTGATCACAGGGTAATGGGGTACCTTCTTGGGCTGTGAATATTCAAATGGGCTTCAGGAAAATGAAGAAAGTTGGGCTAATTCCCCGTTGGATAAGTATCTCCATTACTGTAGCTCTGTCAATGTAAATTAAATGTTCTCATTCTGATAGGCACAGTGTGTCACTTAGAATTCATTGTGAATATTTGATAAGGCGTTGTTTATTTGTGGCAAGTTGATTGTTTTTTCCTCACTCACAGATACAGCTTCAAGCGGTTACATAACCAAGATATACTTACACATAAAAATATAAATATATCATTGAGTTCATTCTGGGTTCTTAGGCCACGGAGCCAGATTCAAGTAACAGCAAAGTTCTTTGAGTGATAAGAAGGACACATAGAAGGGGTTCTTGACAACAAAGTGTTTCTAAGTCTTTCACTCACCTTCTTTGTAAAGCCCGCATTTCTGGAGAAGTTCAGAAGTGCCTTTAACTAATAGGTGAAGAGCCTCCCAGCCAGAAGTGCAGGAGAAAAGATCAACAAAAAAGGATTTTGTCTGAAAAGCTAAAAACTGTGCTCTGACCTTAATAGTCCTTGAGATATCTCGATATCCCAAAACTGGAGCAGAGCTGCAAACATAAATACCAAGTTTCCCTTATCACGTAGTAGTTTCAGCTGAAGCACTTTTCTTTCTTAACCCAGCACCTGAGTGAATAAAGCAGAAGTGATCATGGATAACCTTCCAAACATTAAATATATTGGTCTGTAAATTCCCAAGAGACAGATTCCTCTTGCAAAAATGGTTTTTATCTGTTTCTCAGGGTTTCTTTCTAAAACTCCACACCCACTCACACAGAGCAGAATGAATTACAATCCATTGCTTTCACCTTTGTGAAACACCAGCTTCAATTTGAGACATAGGTCTATCACTGCAGAATTATTTCTGCTTGCTTCTAGTCAGAAGAGTGCTGAAAGGGAGGAAATAAGGTAATTAAATCATTCTCCTCACTCACAAGAGCATGCACAACATTCAACTAAATTTATATTAATATCACTGAGAATTGTAACTTCTTAGGACAATTTGAGAGCCAGTGTAAATTGAAGTTGCTCATTTGAAGGCAACTGAATCTTTAGCATAGGTAGCTCCCTAGAAGTGATTTATTCCATCTGAGAATCTAAGCTGGAATCTGGAAAAATCAATGTTACTATGAGAATGTCAGCTTGTATAGAACCTGCTCAATAAATAAAATGTATTTGCTTTAGGACAAAGAGATTCCCAAGTGCTTTTTTACAGAAATACCTAGTCTGCCCTGAGCAAAGCATCCAATCCTAAATATCAGAAGATCCACAGAGCTTACTGCAGTCTTCTCCCCATACAATGGACTTCTTGCTCAGCCTCCACTTGGGGTGGAAGCAAGTGTCCTCCTGTCCTTTCCCAGCTCCAGCTCCTTTCCCTTGCCCAGCTGCAGGCCATTCTGCACTGCAGTGGTTTTCTCTAAGGAGCCCTAGGGCAACACTGAAGAACATGGATCACACTCACCGTTTGCCACACGGCGGGGCCCAGCTCTTGGCCATGCTGGGCATCAGCTGCCCTGGTCAAACACAGAAGTCTGGTGTGCCACTAGAGGATAGCAGTGAGCTTGTCCCCTTTTAGTGCTGATGAAGGATACCCCCTCTTAAACTGTGGGAAAGCACAAAATGTCACCCAAAATTCCTTTCATAAATGCATTATTCATGTCACATGCATATCTTTCAGACTCCTGCTTATGAAGGGACAGACTGAGCAGGGCAGTTTGGAGCAGAGCAAGGGGAAGTCTTTTCCCACACAAACAATTCTGTGACCAAATACAAAAATGTCACATGCAGCCATCCAGACACCAAGCGTACTTGCCAACCCGCCTGCTGGCACACAGCCACCACCTCTCCTGCCATTACCAGCTCCACAGGGCAGCACCTGGGAAGTCCTGCTTAGGTCGACCACCCTGGTGGTGGCTGCAGAATGTATCCATGCCCGTGATGGTGGATGTCTAACTCTGACTCAGGACAACTTTGCTTTCCAGGGTCAGTGTCTGCTGCTTCTCTCCCTTGGGCATGTTGTGGAGGGTGACTGAAGGAATCTTCCCAGCCTTGACCCACCATGAATTAGGCTTTTCTAGATGATCAGTGGTCTGGCATCTGGTTGGATTTCCTCAACCATCTTGTCATGATTTTATCTAGTCATCACTGGTCTCCAGCAGACCTTGTATCCATTTGGTGGTAGTTTGAAAAAAGGACATTTAAGGTCAACAGCTCCCTTTTGAGTTGTATTGACTCCTTACAGCTCACCAGTTAGTCTCGTAGCTGTCTGGCAGGCCCTGGATTTCAAGTGAAGGCTGAGTAGTCTTCTCCACACAGGCCAACTTCCTTCCTACCGTGTTCTGGAAGAAGCTCAATATTTGCATTTTCTTCCATATTTTTGCATAAACCGGTTCCTTCCCATCTTGAACAAGACTACATAAAGGCCACATAAAATGGAAAGTGGCACGGAGAGAAATTGTTGCTATCCATGTATTAATTCTCAGTCTGGCCAGCTGTACACGCACCTTTCTGACTTGAGGCTAATAACCAAAAACAGCAAGACATTCCATGACCAGATGCAACTGGGGGAAAAAATTGTGTAAAGAATCAGTGCCCAGTGTCTGGCCATTCTATTATCCTATCTCAGTAAGAACTGGAAACTTCTGGGAGAGAAATTGAAAGCAATAAAAGAAGGAATTGTATAGCACTATTTTGTGACCAGGGACTGCCATTTTCCCAAAACAGACTTTTTCTCTAATAGGATCAAATATAGTGAATCAATACTTTGGCCCAGATGAGGTTCGTGGTTTCCAGAGGAACCTTTCTGGAGGAAGGTACACATCTCCTATAAATACTACTGATATTTTAAGGGACTATGGCTGAAGAGAGCTACAGCTCTTGTTTAATTTTGTTTTAATACTGTTACCATGGTTTGGGAGAGGGAGAATGGGAAGAAGAAGGGGAAGAGGAATGGAAGGCTTTCTGTCCTGACACAGCACAGCACAGACCAAGTGGGGCTGGAAAATGCTGCTGTTTCCCTAGAAATATTGCATCTGTGGGTGCAATAAACCCAGGAGATTAGTGAGCAATAAACAAAAGTATGTTTGTTATTAGCTCGTGTCCTTGCTTTTATTGAGTCTCATGTTTCTTTGCCAGAAAGCATATCATTAGCTTTCCTGCTTTACCTCCCAAATTTATTCAAGCTGTACAAATTGGGGATGTTATTCCTCAATTACACTTTCATGCATTTAGATAGAAAAACATATGTCTACACAGACACACAGAGTGTGACATAATTTTGATATGAATAATATGTGTAAATAATAAGTTAATAACTAATAAATGGTTTATTATACATTTAGGAGGTTTATATATAAGTATATATGTTATATATAAGTATATATGTACATCTAAAACCTTTTTTTCTAGAAAGATGCATGGAATCAGCATTCAGAGTTGCTGCTTATCTCAGAGTTTCACTATAATCCAGTAACCTGTTACTGAATTCCCTGTTTTCCCAGTTCAACTCACCCCTTCATTTTCCGATGCTATGAATAAGGAAAATGACAGCAACCTCCCATCTAAAGCTTTTCTAGAGGCCTCCAGTGTAGTAACACAGTACAAGTGCTCAAACTGTAGTATTATCACTATAGAAGTCCACTCCAGGTTTTGTTATCTGGAACTGGTGAAGATTTCCTGGCCAGAGAAAGAACAAATTCCTTAAAAACCATCATTTTATGGACTCCTCACTACAAAGAGTTAATTCAAAGAGCTTAGCTCATCAAGAAGTTTTCTTTTAAACTGTTGTGTGTTATCTATTCTTCTCCTCCTTATCCACCGGCTTTTCTGCTGACCACTCACATTCATCTTTGCAAACAAGGTTTTATCCAGGAACTTTTAAATTTGAGCCTCTATATAAATATGCCCTCAGAAATTCCTTCTCAGGATGTCACTCACATACCATTTTAATTGTATAAAATACATATACTTGAAAAAATAGCAGTGCAATTTTCAATTTATTTAGCTCATTTTATTAACTGTGGGAAGCAGCAGTGTAGCAGCCTCTGGCAAATAAAAAGGAGCAGACATTGCACTGAGGAAGGGAGATTATTTTCCTTTTTATACTCAGCATCTGCTTTACTATCCTTTGACCTGTTGAAAGATTAAGCTCCAGTGAGACTGTTTGCACTTAGATCTTCCTGAAGCCTCCTCTCACCAGGAAGGATTCTGTGACTATTAAGAAGGATTTGATGATCTACCTATTCAATATTAAAATCCTTTAGATAATGCTGCTGCTTCTTTGTTTCAAAAATAGCATGTTCCTTTCCTGTCACCTGGTCACTGCCTTGCGTAGAACAAGCACTGCACTGAGCATTAAGACATTTTCCCTTTGTGCAGCTTTTGCTTGCAAACTTAGGTCAGTAATAAAAGCAGTGATAAATATACAAGATGAAGTGCAAAGACTGGATTATGTGTCTGTTTGCACTTCATAGTAAAAGTTTTTCAACTTGAAAATGCTAATATTTGAATACTAATGGCAGACAAGTGACCTCCTGTGACCCTTCTGGTTGCATGCATCAGTTTTGTCCAGACTGTGCTTCAAATGCAAATGCTGGGAGATGTAATTGTTGATGGATGCAGATTTTAATGACTGAAATAGAGACATACAGAAGATCTAGCTAAAGTCTTGGCCCAGAAAACACATTAATGACATATTAAGCATAATCACGCAAATAATTTGTTCAATGCATCTTTTTTTTTTCCAGTATATGGAATTTTTCTTTCCAATAAATATTTAAAAACAGAATATAAAACTGTTCCTTACAGCTACTTCTCTGATGCTACAGACAGATGAGCTGACAGTTTCTAGTCCAAAAATTCCACAGAAACATTTCATCAGTTAAAAAGTATGGACTCTGTGGAACCATTTAGGTGACTCTAGGTTATTTGTGTGAAAGGAAAAGCTGAAGGGACACCATCCCCTCCAGTGCTGAATGTCATCCATTTCCACAGAGCTGTACCACCCTTCCTGGGGTAACAGTCCATATCTCTGTAAGCACGAATGTTCATGGAGGACTGCCACAAAACCTACGTTACAGTGGAAATTTTACATTTTCATTTGAAGAAGTTGATAGTCTACTCTTATTTCTGTCCCATAAGAAAACATAAACTTTATGTACTTTGTAAAAACAATGACAACAAAGAAAAGAAAAACTGGAAAAACAGACTCCATACTGAAGAACCTTGAATCTCGTCAAAAAAAATTGGGGGTTTTTTATGATGAAAGGAAAATACATTGTCATGCTCTCACAGACCTCATTCATTATTTCTGTGGTGATTAGCTCTTGAACTAATAGGGTCCTACCTATTCAAGAGAGCCTGAGCAGGCAGTTGAGTAAAGACAGACAGATCAGAGGAAGAGCAACTGGCAAAACATCTTTCTCACGATCATCTTTACACTACTCTCTTATTTTAGATATCTTTTGCTGATCCTTTCTAATTTACTGAAAAACATCATAAAACGCGTATTGTCAAACGTATTTCTGCAATTCCACACCTGCCAGTTTGATGAGGTCCTTGGAAGAGGAGACAGTACGGCGTGTTACTGCACTATCCAGATATGGGCTGGCAGCTCCTTTTCACAGCCATTCGGCACCACCCTGAATAGCTCTGTGCATCAGAACAGGGCTCAAGGCAATCACACAATGCAGCAATTGTTGGTAGGAATTCTCATTTTAATTACCATCCTAGTGGCCTTGCACAATTCACTTCCCCTACACTTGTTTGAAACAGGAGTACTCACACAATTACTGTGTGATAATAATGATTATGGAAATGATGATAATAATAATTATAATAATGATGGTTACAATAATAATTTCATCTGGTCATTGCAAGGACTGAGTGTTCTCGTATGGCTTTAACACGTTACACATCTCAAAGACAGAGGCTTTCCCAGCAGACTATTCTGTATTTAAAGTGTTTAAGTAGCATATGCTACCGTAAGGTTTTAATACAGAAAAGATGTAATTAGCAGCAAATTAGTACCTAAAACCCAGATCACCAGATATCAATGGCATGTTTTATGGCAAACAAGATATAAAAGTTGGGATAGGCACAGCACAGTGTGGGGATGAAATCCAGAAGTCTCCTGCTCTGATTCTTCATGGCTGGTTACCTTGTTCAAGACACGGTTTGTCAGATCCAGCTCCATGCTACATTAGTTTATATTGATTTCTTACATTAAGATGAGCTATAATTCAGGAAAACTAAGTCCTAGGAAAATTCCCTGTATGGTGCAAATCTAATTTTGTACACCAGTTCTGTAGAATCCAGCAGTTTGGAGTGTACTGAGACATTATCCCTGCCTATTGCACAGACATCACAATGTTATCCTGCAGCTGTAGGTACTCTGACACAATTTAAAATCAGCACTGGAAGAGAATTCTTGTGCATAACAGAATTAACCTGGCTGAGAAAACAAGAAGAAATCAATAACCTATCTTTAATTTCAGATTTTTTTGGTGTAAACATGAAGCTAAGTTCGGCTGATAGATCAAATTCACAAAATGCAAGATGCTTAAACGCAGCATGATGGTTTTATACACATTTTGTTTGAAGAGGGCCTAAGCCACCAGAGAATGTGGCCCTGTAGTGCACTGTAGCAGTGTAAGAGGGAGGGAAGGCATATGCACGTAAATCCTTTGCTGTTTGTTTAAATTCAAGTAGATTTTCTTGGAATAAGCTTCATATCACACAAAGGGCAAAGACTTATTCCATTATAAAGCCAATTACCAATGAAGTTTATTTTACCCTTGTACCATATTGAGTTGATAGTTCCCTGGTCAGATGTTCCCCGGTGCAAACAGCTGCACTCTCAAGCAAGCTTTATCTTGGAGGCTCCAGAGCTACTGAAGTCAACAACATCCACTCACCACATGGGCCAAGGACAGAAGGGACAGACCCCTTCACAGCCTGCAGGGTCTCCTTCTTTTGTACACAAAAAGCACCCAGTTCTGTTTGGATACCTGCCTGCAACAGCAGCCAGCTCATTTAAAGTAGCCTTTTAGGTTAATGTAACAAAATAGATCAACTTGACAGTGTGCTGCCAACAGATTGATTTTCTCTGCTACTCAAAATACAGGTCCCAAAACACAAAGCATTTGTAAATCAATTAATAAAATAATTGCTATGCAGGAACACTCTTAGAAGTAATAAGAGCACCAGACATGCAGACTGATATTTCACATTACTAATAATTCACACAGTTGGTATTTAGAGGAAGGGAAAAACTCTCATGTCATCCTAACTTCCAATATCTTGCTGGAAGAAGGTCAAAGACCATTCTGCCTCCCATCCCTGGAGGTGTTCAAGGCCAGGCTGGATGGAGCTCTGAGCAACAAAACTGGTCATGGGCAAGGTGCCCTTGCCCACATCAGGGAGTTTGGGAAGAAAAGATCTTTATCTTTAAGGTCCCTTCCAACTCAAACGATTCTATGATTCTAAAATAGAGAATTTTGGTTACATTCAATTTCACAGAAACACATCAAGTCTTATCAGACTTTTTTCAAAACCTCTCTCAGCCTTTTGAATTAAAACAGTTATCCTGGAAGAATTTAAATGCTGATTTTGGCCTGGATTCATTCATGTCCCTTGGTTTTTTCTACCAGCAAGAAAAAGGCCAATTTGGTAGGAAAGCATAACTGAGCCAGTCTGAGTTCCTCAACAGGGATGTGTGTTCTCCATCAGTTGTATGGACAACACAAAACTAAGCTAACATTTGCTTTCATTTAGGGTTGGTTTGTCTTTAGTTACAGTGCCCAAGTTTTCCCAAGAATTTTGAAAAAACACTTTTCCCCACAAAATAAGTGCTGGGGAAAGAGTGGAGTTTTGTCTATTTTATTTCCATCATCATGTAAGGAACTGCAGGAGAAAATGCACAGCTTTGTTGATTTTAGGCAACCTGAACTATAAACAAGTTTTAACAGAATGCCAAGCACCTGCACAGCTACAGCTGTGATATACCCAAACCAGGAGTCATCTTCTGTGTATATGATGCTCAGTCTGGTGAAGAAGAGGGATGGAAACCAAATCCTTCAGTGGATACACTTCAGTAGCCAGTGTGCTCAGCCGAGGGTATCAGATGGAGAAGAAATTTTGTCAGCCTGCCCCTGCTAGAAAGCCCTGAAAAATGTCAAGTAAAAGCAGTCCCTCTGTCATCCCCACCCCATTTTGACACTTATCTGAGTGCCAGAGTTATTTGATAGAACAGAGGGACAAGCCAACCTTGGGGAGGTTGAATGAAAATTAAAGATAATAAAAGCAACAATAACAATAACTACAGACAAAGTAATTCAGACAAAAGTATTCTGGTTTTCAGATCCAATCATTCAACATCAAAAATGTCAAAATTGAGATGATCCACATAGTCTCCAGGCAGACTTCTGGGTCCCATAATCATGTGTTTAAGTAAAATGATAGAGTTCTCCTCAGCATGTCTGCTTTATTTGGTGAACAGGATGACAAAATCATTTTGAGGGCAGGAAATGTGCTACAGAAGTTTGGCTGGATGAAACTAAGCTGCAGATGTATTTTCACATAGATAATATTTTTACCACAAGGTCTGTTGGGCAAAGTTTGTGTAGGAAAGGTTTTATTTATCTTTAAAATAAGCAAAGTCAGACACAAGTGCTCTATAAGCCATCTAATTTAACTTCCAGACAGAGGGATAAGTTTCTTCTGAAGCAATCTATTCGAGACCAGACAAACCAAACCTGCAAATCTGCAGCTGGTTGTAAGTTTCTATAAATGTTTCTAGAAAAAGTAATAGTAAAAAAAACTCGGAAGGCAGAGCAGTATCATTTTTCTTGCCAGAAGTTCTGCTCACTTGCTTTAAGTTTAAAAAAAAAAATTATTTGGTCCTTCAATATCCCTGTACACCTGCGTGCAGTGATACCAATTAAAGTTCAGAACTGTATCTAGGTCAGTGTTATTCTTACAAGTGATGGGAAAACTTTTACTGGAATCTGAAGAATAAGATCTAATCAAAACATTAAAAAGCAATCCAGTTTAAGAAATACTTCAACCACAATCTGTACTTTGCAATCTGAAGGACTAATATTCTTTTTTACAAAAGTAGGACATTCAGACAGAGTGGTGCACTTTGCACATGAACAGCCAATGCTTTTTTCTGCAGAAAACAGGAAAACATTATTAAAGCAATATTTCAACTGACTAAAAGCACTCTTTGCATAAGCTGATCCTGTCACATTCTAAAGGCAATGAACAGAAACTTGACATCATTTCTGCAAGCCATCCCCTACTGCCCAGGAGCTTAAGTATAACTTATGACTTGGCTGTTGAAGTAATTCAGCCCCAGATCCTTTTGACCACCAAGACCAAGCAACATAGTGAAAGGAAAAGCAAAAGGAAAGAGAAAAGCAGGATTACCAAGAACATCAAAAACACAGGGATATCCACTCATATTGCCTCCACACATGCTGATTCTTTACAGAAAGCCATTGTTTCATTTCTGGTGCTTCAGTCTTTCAATTTCTTAATAAATGAAGTATTTCCCTTGCTATTAAATCAAACTTCTGATTATGTAGGTGTTTCTTAATTTTATACTCCCTTTAATTATAACAGCATGAATTTTCTTTTATCCTTCTCTTTGAGCACTCAGTAATGATGAACTGCCTCCTATAATTAAAACAGAATTATTCTGTATTCTGAGACACACTGCAACCTCTCATTACTGTCTGAAGCATGTCTTTAAAAACGTGCTTATGTAAACAGCAAAGTTTTCTAAGGACACAGTTTCAGTGATACTTGTTCTATGAAGTTTTGCCTGTGTGTCATAAGAGAGGGGTAGAGGGTCAACAGTAAATTTTAGGTGGGCTTGCAGCATTTCAAAGAACCACAGAATGGTTTGGGCTGGAAGGAATCTTAATGACCCTCTAGTTTCACCTCACTTGCCATGGGCAGGGACACCTTCCACTAGACCAGACTGCTCAAAGCCCCACCCAATCTGGCCTTGAACACTTCCAGGGATGGGGTATCCACAGTTTCCCTGGGCAACCTGTTTCAGTGTCTTACCACCCTCACAGTGTTTCAGATCTTATCTAAACCCACCCTCTTACAGTCAACAGCCACTGTCCCTTATATTTCATTTCAGTATGGCATTCTGTGCATCCCAAGCTTCCAAAAGTGTCACAGTGTTCAATTCTGGCTTTATGAAAACCTCATTCTTTACATGAGTTTTCTGTCATCATTCTTCAAAGAAAGAAAAACAGTAAACCAGTTTAAAAAAAAACTGCACATGGCAGTCTTAACCAACAGGTCTTTACATCCTTGGCATTCAAGACAAACTGAAAGGAAAAAGGAAGCAGAAAAAAAAGACATCTTTTGCGCCAGTCCAGCAAGATGTTTCAACACTTTGAGCTATACGCTGGCTGCTCTCAGTTCAGCAAACAAACCCAGGGTATAGAGAGTGCCTGCTCAGTATTAGAGGAGACTTCAATGCTTCATTTCTGAGCTGCACTCCTCTCCAGCCTTTCTTCCGTGAGAATGCAGCCACAGGCAGCATTCACCCTCCATGGGAAAAGCTTCTCCCCTGCGATTGCCCATCAGTGTGTGCAGATAACCAGCACCATCCCAGCATCAGCCTGACAATTGTTTACCACTAGGGAGATAAGAAAATAGATTAGGTAGTGAAACATCTGAGACACTTGAAAGTGAAGTTGCTGACTGATGAAATAAGGAGAGAGAATTTTGCCAAAATGGAGATGGTTTCATTCACACCAAGGAACTGAAAGACTTGGAGCAGCTCTGTGAGATCTGGGAGTCTTATTTCTGAGCTTGCAGCTGGTTGACAAACAGCATAAATGCACCTGTGGCAAGCCCTGACCTCTGCAAGGTGTGCAGGCTGCTGGCACATGTCACTTTGCAGCTGTGGGGATGGATAGGCCATCTGCCTGGGTGTATTCTCCTCCTGCAGTGCCACAGCTGCCTTCCCAGGTTGATGCACTCAGTTCAGTAAAAAGTAAAAGCTGAGTGTTTTCATGGAGCCAGCATCATCTCTCTGAATGTAATTGTTGTGGTTTAACCCCAGCTGGCAGCACACCCTGAGCAGAGATGGTCCCCTCCCGGTCAACTCCCCCCAGTTCATACACTGAGCATGACACTCTCTGGTATGGAATATCCATCTGGCCAGTTGAGGTCAGCTGTCCCAGCCATTCTCCCTCCTGGCTTCCTGTGCCCCTGCTCACCAGCAGAGCATGGGAATCTGGAAAATCCGTGACTTGGGGTAAGCCCTGCTTGGCAACAATTAAACCATCGGTGTGTTATCAACATTATTCTCATACTGAACTCAAAACACAGCACTGTACCAGCTGCTAGGAAGAAAGCTAACTCTATCCCAGGTGAAACCAGGATAACAATACATCTAAAACCTAGAGAAATCCTCACCTTTACACGGTAGGGAGGGATGAAGGCTTACTGAAAGCTTAGGAAAATATTGACAAAAGGAGATTTTGTTTAGAGTGTGACTAAAGGAACAGGTGAGATGGGGAAGCAGCACACTGCTGTATGAGAACAGGCCTACAGTAGACATCCAGGCAGGAAATCAAAAGTGACTATGAGTCACTTACCTGTGTTAGGAAGTGCTGAAAACATCACCCCAGATCAGTGCAGTACTGCCTTCCAGGGCAAACAGGTATCATCACCCCAAGGGGACAGTCCAGTCTGGAACGGGATCTAACCAGCATTGCCCCCACCAGCATAGCAAGTTGAAAACAAAATATCCGTGTTGAGATAACACCCACATCCAGCCCTCTCTTCTGCCTCAAAAGCCCAAGGCACTGGCTGCCAGTACAGCAAATGCACCGATGCACTTATTTGTTATTCTGAGGCAAGTAAATTTTCTTCTGAATCTGACCATGATTTCCAGGTTGAACTTTAGAGGCCATTAAGAGCAAGTGTCATAAAAACTACTCGATTCTACAGAGACATGGGCACAAGACATTTGAAAGACATTTTCTGACCAAACTGGGAAGAAAAAAGATTCAAAATATCTTGACAAGTTCAGTTTCCTCTAAAAATTAAAATCTTAGTAACCTTTTGTTAACATTAAACAGCCAGTCACTTCAGGATCAATTGTGTACTGATGAAACTTTAGGACAGACTCCCTCAGTGTGTTTGAACACTTTTTTGGAGCGGGGAAGGAAGGCTTTATGATTTACTTTTTTAAGACTTTGATATAGAAGACTGGAGAGCTGCCTTTACAGCCTGGTAAGTCAGACACACAACAGGGACTTCAATGCAAGCTTTCAAAGCCCCTTCACAGTTTTGAGATGAAAGATCATTTCCATCTTTTATTCCAGATTCATTTTAGAGGAACAAATGGGGGTTTTTGTTGTTGTTGTGAGGACAGAGGGTCTGAGAGGGAAAAAACAGAACCTTATTCATCAGTTGCCTTGTTGTCCTGCATGGCTTTAAAAACCAGCTATCTTCTGCTTTCTGGCCCTTGTAAAGGAGTTTTTGACTGTACTGAGAACATGGACTAGGCTTCTGTGTTAAGATGATCACAGTGCAATTCAGGGAAGCTCAGTTTGCTACAAGATTGCAATGACTTTCTTTTTAAGCCACAAAATTGAAGTCAGACACTCATCAGGAGATACGAGTGCAACTGGCTTTTCAGCCACTGTCCCATATCTCTGTTTTTCAGCAACAATAAAATAGCTACAAAAGAAAGGGACTATAATGATGCTAATGATGGCCAAGATAGAGGAGCTTCAGGCAATGCACAACACACAATATCCATTAGGATAAGATACAGCAGTCACAGGGTAAGGCAGAAGTACTTCTGCCCATGAACAGACAGAAAGTACAAAGTCTCACCCACTTGAAGTTAAACACAAGCATTTTTCACCCTCAAAAATAATAAAAAAAAAATGCAATAAGATGAAAGGATGGAAGAGTTCTCACAGCAGGCCTAGGAGAGAGGGCTTGTTGGGTATTTTCAGTGTTATGTCCGAGTCTTGGGAAGCAGGGAGGACTGGGAAGGAGTAAAGTTTGCAGGCACAGACCGAGGTACCCAGTACAGAAAACACTTTCAGAAACACCTGAAAGACTCACAAAATTTAACACCTATGCAGAAGCAGCTCTTTCTATTTCCATTCCCAATTCTCATCAGTGAGATGAGTCCAGACCTCCTAAAGATGCTCAGCTCAGCCACCTCTGCAGCAGGGAGTGAGGGCTTGCCTACCCAGGAAAGCCATTGTTACAGGGGAAGACAAACGCCTCAGGTATGAAAGGGGAGTGCTTTAAGCAATCAGTGCCGAGCCCCCCTGCCCATGCTGCCTCGGCTCTTTGGAACACTAATGGTCCCTTTGTTCGCTTTCATTGAAGAAAGTCAACTTATCAAAGGTTATTGACAAGAACTTTTGCAGACTATTGCCATGCAGTCACATCCTTCCATAGCAACCAGACAATGACTTGCAGAAGGAAACCCTGTAGTCATGCATGGCAAAGTTTCTGCTTTCCAACTGTCATCAAGAAGGACATGGAAAAAGAGTGCCCTAAACCAGTATTTCTCAGTTTTCTGAAAGCTGAAGTGCCACCTGATTTCTTTAAGAGATAACCCAGCTGCTGTCCCATGCTCTGACAGCATAAGGATTTTCATTTATAGGAATAGAAAACAAGGATGAATTTTGAACCTTCATTAGGATTAACCTTATATAATTGTTTTCTTTCTGCTTATCCTGTTCAGGCATACCTACATGAGACTATCAGGATGTTTGGGCTTTTTAGGCTGGGGTTGGTTTTTCTAAAGTTTTGCAGTCTTTTCAGAGGAATTTTTGAAGTTGTCTGGACTGAAAATACCTTCGGGCTATAAGAATATCACTATTCTAAAATTCACTCTGGCTAAAATGGCCTGAGCAGAAAACCATGCTAACTGCCAACCCCTGATGCAATTGAGACTGAAATAGATTGCAAGTATTTTGGCAGAAGATTGCTGACCCTTGTTCTTACACCTGAAAAGCTTAACAGACTACATGCCACGGAAAAACACCTTGAACACTCTTGAAAAAGGAGAATTCTCCCAGCATGCTTTTAATGCTCAATAGTAGGTCCACAAGCTGCTTAAGGGTGATTCCTCAGACAAAAGAATGCTTTTAGCAAGAAACAGCATGGGAGAAATAGATGAAAAATGAAACTGAACAAACCAAGGATGCAGGGAATAGTTACCCACTGAAGTGAAGAAATTAGATTTTTTCTCCGGTCAAAAAATCTTTATAGTTTGTTACTCCTTTGGAAAGTTACCAGTGTTTTAGCTTTGCAAAAGATAAACTTCTTCTAGCTCATTTGTTTTCCAGTTTCAAACTTAAAGGCAACTGAAAAGTTTATTTTCAATACCCTAGCAATTGCTTTACTTATGTAGTCAAATTAATGCGTGATCAACTTTCTGAAGAAAGAATAAACTGAGAAATGCAGGAGGATGTTAATTCATGATGCTCTAAGAAAACATTTTTGATTTCACAGTAAAGAAAACTTAGAGGTTTCAAGCAACTGAGCTATCAGTGCTAGAAGTGAGATCAAGCCATGTTAGTACCAATATTATGTTTGTTTTTCAGAAACAAGAATACCGTGAGAGCTTCTTAGTTAAACACTTATACTGTGGTGCTTGGCTCCCATCACCTGGATCACTCACACTTGTGGGTTTTCCTTGGCCATGACACTTCTAAAGCACAATCCCTTCAGGAAAGGTTTTAACAGTGCAGAAAAACAGTTCACACACAACATAAAATATTTCACCAAGTTCTGGACAGCTCAGGATGCAATTGCATACTCTGAGAAAAATATTTTGACTTTTTGGAATGTCTGCCTGGTGAAGAATTCAGTACCACAGGAGTGGAACCCAAGAACCAGCACACACAGCAAGGTCAGCAAAACAAAGCACTTCATATGAGGTCAAATAAAAGGTGTTATTCCACCAAAAATAGAAAATTATGGGGAAAAGGATGAAGGTGGATGATAGAGAGCAAGCAATCAAGGTTTCTACACTGCCCTCTTTGATACCATCAAAGCCTGATTGGCAGGCTGCATACTTCTCAGGCTGGAAAAGTTAGAGAATGTTCAAAAAGAAAAACACCTAATGTCAGCATGGTATCAAGTGGAAACCATAAGGCAGCTGCTCTGGGGCAGCATCCTAGGTGTAAACAGGCTTGGAAAATCGAGCAAAGCAAATGCCTGCCATTTGCACCATCAGGATTGCAGGCTAAACGTGCATGTTCTTTGCGAAGCTGTGGGAAATGTCTCTGCAGTTTTCCCTCTCCACACAGCTAATCCATCTGGTGCCCAGCAAGCCCCAGAAGCTGCAGTAACATTAAGTTCATGCCTTTGCTCTGAGCCAGTAGAGCAAAAAGCATTAGAGTAGGTGAACATTAGATGATAAAATAAAGGGAAGACTTAAAACAATAAGGCCGTGCCACTCTTCCCCAGAGGATTTTGCAGCAGGCTCCAGTTTATTGCAAACTCAATGGAAAATAACCTGAAAAGTCACACATGGCTCTTCTGCTTGAAATGGCTGCCCAGAGCAAACCCCGGGCCAAAGAAAATCGCAGCCAAAACATTAAGCCTTGATAAAACAATCCCATTTTAAATAGCAACATTTATTGTGTATTTAAAAGCATTATAAATACATGAAGCATGTAGTACAGCATTTTAACACAGTATTATACTCATCTACCTGAAGTATTCAGGTGTGACAAAAATATATTGTGAATAACTATATTTTAGGCATAGCTTTCAAGAAGTTTTATGAATCTATAAAATACCTAAGAAATTTTAAATTATATTTCCCTTACTGCTCTGAAACAGCAGCCATTTTAAAAGTTGCAGCCTTTTCCCACATCACACCTTAGAGTTTGTAACAGATTCTTGCATTCTTCCACCGGTGCCTGCATGATTCAGAGGCCAAACAGCTGAGGGCACCTTTAAAAAACTATTTAGGACATAGAAGTCATGAACAAGAAGAAGGTGGAAAGTACTGCAAATAGCCTCTGAATTCCCTGTTACCCTCTTCTGATTTAGTCTTTTCACAGAGGGAAAAAGAAAGGGTCATCAGCTACAAGAGAAAATCACTGATCACAGCCAGATGCAAGTTCACTGTGCCATTTCTCTTGAGCCTGCTAGAGTTTGTTCCCTCATGACACTGAAATCAGAAGCCATTTACTCATGGATAATAAATTAGTAGCTGGAGGGGTTTGGGGTTTTTTTTTGGGGGGGAGGGCAGGTCCTCTCCAAGTTTTCTAAAAACTATAGAACCTAAAAACTCTGCAGTAATACAAAACTAAATAGCTGAATATCATGGAATTTATCCCAGGCCCAAAATACTATCAAAACTTCTAGTATTTTCATGAAAAGAATTCAGAAAAAACTACAAGAGAAATTGCCTACTCCTCATACAAGATAAGCACAGGGTATCTGCAATAAGGACTCCAAATACACCAACACAAAGAATTCCATATAGCAGCTTCCAATTAATGCAAGGAAATTAAGATACCAAGGAGAAGTCATAAATCCACTCTCCAGTTAAATTTCTAACAAAATTTGTTTTTCAGGCAAAAAAAGGAGATTCAGTGCAGTGAAACTGTCACATGGCATCACCTTCTTTATGGGATCTCCTGCATGAAACAAGTGCAGAGAGGTACTGAATATTCCTCATTCTACCTCTTGCATTAAAAGTCCCATTTTCTCTGTCCTTTTGGATGCCTTGGGGTTAGATATCCAAGCTTTTAGATATCCAGGATGTCCTTCACATGTGGAAGCTCTAGCTCTCATACAAGAACACCCAAACAAAGGAGTTCGCAGAGCTCAGCACTGGAGTCGAACGTGGATGAGTGATGGGGTGGGAAGCACATTCCAAGCACACACAACAGGCACGACCTATGGCAAAGTCTCATAGCTGCAAGACAAAGGAAATTGTCAAACCTACATATTTTCTCAACTCTTTTGTCTTATATGAGTGTAGCTTGCAATAGCCAGGGTGAAATTCAATAACCTCCTTACACATTTCATCCCACTGTGTAGTGAACCTGCTGGCACGAGCAAGAAACAGACTTGTGAGGAAAGTTTATGTGCTTTCTAGATGCCAAGGAAACACAGGCATATAGGATTTTTCCAAGCTTAGGAAGCAGAAGAGAGTGAATACACAACTTGGGTAGTAAAACATCTGCAGTGCAAGCAAGGTTTTCTTGAAATACAAAATTGGCTGATTCATACCCAGCATAATGCAAAAATTCAAAACACTTTCACGTAATGCTAGAAGATAAAGCTGTCACTCCCATGAGGAAAAGGCACTATCAGTATAGAAAATCCAGCATCTAGCCTTGATGAAGAGGAAAATAAAAATAGATATGTCTATACTTACCTCATGGCCTCTGTTCTGCACCAGTAGACCTCAGTCTGTGTCTGCAACTTGCAGAACAGATGTCATCAATCTCTTTGGTAAAAAAAAAGCTGAAGTGAAAAAATCATCTCACATGACTGATGGCACTTACTCCAGTGGTGGTACCATTTTCCAGCAGGCTTTTTGCAGGGCAGTCACTACAAAATGTACATCTGGTTATATTTGTTCACCTCCAGGCTCATGCTCCTCAGTTTTTTTCCCCTTTGCTCTCCTGTTTGAGTTCCAACAAGATGCTGTTTTCAAGCCTTGATTTCAATGGGTTGGTCTCACCACTTTTGGCAAGATACTTGCTGAGATCATATAATCTCTTCCTACCTGAGCAGGCTATTTACTCATAGTTTTAAATGTATTTGTTTCTCCTTCCTGTTACCTCATTTTGTTCAGGGACTGAAGTACTGTCATTGAGTAATCTCAAACTCAAGCTTACATTTCCGTTAACGATTCTTCTCTAACAATATAGTTCAGAATCTGTATGTTTGGTTTGCTGTGTTCCCTCACATAAAGATAACTTTACCTGCATTATCATCTAATAATTTAGTTACACTGAAGTTTATAATTTGCAGTAAGGGTTTCAAAAGCTTCTGTGTCTGTAACTATCAGAGTTTCTAGCTCCTGAATTCTACCACAATAAAAGCATATGCACTTTATGACAAGACTATATCTCTTGAATTTATCTTCATTTGCATCATAAGTACCCTAAAAAATTACTTATTAGTACACAAGGTAGATCCCAGCTGTTGTACAGCAAAGCCAGACTCGATCACTCTGCTGTTGCCAGTTGCCAATCACTTTTAAATCTATACCTTCCTACTCTTTCCCACCTTTGAATGTCTATCCAGCAGTTAAAACCCATTTAAAACCCTGTGGGAGCAGGTTTTCTGAGAAATCTTCCTAAGAATTGTTGACATGCTGTCAAAATAAAATGTTTGCAAAGCAGCTTTCCAGATAGGCAGCCGAGATGATAGCCATACATTAGGCAGAACCACCTTGATGGAGGGGAGAAACTAGCCCTAATGAGAATGGCTGCATGGCTTCAGAGCTGGGTAGCTCTCCCATCACTTATTTTTGATGAACTAACCCTTCAGCAGAACAGCAAAATTAATTGTATTTCTAATTCCTCTCAGAGTGCTAAAGAAAAAAAATTATAAATACCACTGAAATCTTAACTACTGTCGAATTTCCTCACCAGGCACTCATTCATATGCAAGAGATGCTCACAAGCATAACTCCCTGTGGTCACTGGGCTTGCTGAACTCTGAATGCTTCAGTTGGTATGAAAAACATTTAGAAGCTTTTTCTGCTTAATAATGAAATAAAGGTCTGAAAAGCCATCGAGTTTGACTTCCTTTAACTTAGAACCCCACAATGTAATTTAGAATTACATTCTAAATTCCACTTCTTTGTCTATAAATGTATTATCTTTCCAACATTTCATGAAAGTTGTTAATAGTTCAGAACATACAGAGGTATTACTGGAATATTCAAATATTATATTGCTGTGATATTAATTCTTCTCATTTCAATCTTAAAGTTATTAAAGACAAACATATTTCCTATGAAATAGCACCTTGTCTTTTCTAAATTAGAGCACCCCTTCCCATATTGCCACAAAACATTTCAAGGATGAAAATGATCCACTCAAAAGCCTGAAGCACTCACCTTGGAAGTGGCAGATTTGTGTTCATATACCTGTTGCAGTGTGTGGGACTGTTGCAGAAGAGACTGAGAGGCTCATTGCAGAGTATTCAGGAGTTTTGTGGTTGGCACATTTCAAAAGGAGGCAGATCTGAAATCAGTTCCTTGCTCAAAATCAAGCAGAATGGAGGAAGATTGCCCTTCACTCCAAGAAGCACCTAATCCACTGCTTTTGGGATCTAAAGGACATGTGCATACAGTCTTGCAGTCCCACAAAGTACATTCCAGGACCACTTTTTGTAAGTGGAAAAGAACATTTGCTTTTACATGAGATTGGGCTCCACAAGCAAGGCAGACCTGGCTTAACAATCACTCTGGCTGCCCCTCAGCTGTGGTCTGCAGTCACAGCACAAATGCAACAGCAGCATCTAAACGTTGGCCACAAGGCCCCTGGTATTACAGCTACATCTGTTAGCCCCCTCTTGGACTTGAGCAATGTTCACTTATGAGGTGAAGGCATGGGCAGGAAAAATGCAACAGTGCTGTAATGGCAAGGACAAAACTTCACAGTTCTCTGCAGAGAGGCTCTGCATTGCTCCACGAGTACTTTCTGCAGATAATAAAACAACATAACAAGTAGGGTCCAAGCCTGGGAAACCAGCAATCTGAGCTGGTTATCAGGGAGGTGCTGCACAAGCTGTGCCCCTGCTGCCTGAACAAGTTCCTGAGGAGGTCCCCATGATTAAAGCATTAACCAGGGCTGTGAGAAATAGTTTTACACACCTGATTTAAAAGAAGGCTTTTAACAGAGATACCCATATCCCAAGCAAGCTCTGATTTAGCAGCTCCATCATTTTCCTAGGAAGGGGAAGGGCTCATTCCTGTGAAGAATGAGAGCAGATCTCATTTCTAGAAAGTAAAGAAGCTTTTTCACACAATAGCAAAAGCAGCTAGTGAAGTGGAATGGTGTGTATGTAAATGTAGGTGTGCATGGTGTGGAGTCATTCTGATAGTACACAGTTAGATCATATCTAATTTTTTATTAAGAACACTGGAAACAGTCTAAAACAGGTGTTAAAAATGCATATGAATGTAAACATATTAAGATAACTATAGGTGCAATGATAAACTCATTTTATTAGATTTAGGAACACTTTAGAATAATCTTAAAATTAGACTGAAATCCTGTTTAACTCAGAATTAAGAGTTTATCCATAAACTGCTTATCTGTCAAACCACTGAATACAGTTTTAAATGCATATAAATAGCTTTAGAGTCTAAGTACCACTAATTTCCAAAGAAACTTCACATTTCTTTTTAGGATCTAGAGAGTAAGTCCTATGAGGAGCAGCTGAGGGAACTGGGATTGTTTAGCCTGGAGAAGAGAAGGCTTAGGGGAGACCTCACCAATCTCTACCACTACCTGAAGGGAGGCTGCAACAAGGTGGGGGTCGGCCTCTTCTCTCAGGAAGCCACCAACAGGATGAGAGAACACAGCTTCAAGTTGCACCAGGGGAGGTTCAGGCTGGAAATCAGGAAGAATTTACTCACAGAAAGGGTTGTTAAGGATCGGAATGGACTGCCCAGGGCAGTAGTGGAGTCACCATCGCTGGAAGTGTTCAAGAAATAACTGGATGTGGCACTTAGTGCCATGGTTTATTTGACAAGGTGGTGTTTGGTCCAAGGTTGGACTTGATGATCTTGGAGGTCCTTTTCAATCCTAATGATTCTATCATTCTAGTACCTAAGCCACTAGAGAAGAAAATTTAGATCCAAAAATCACTTAGGCTTTTTTTGAAAACAAAACCTATTCATCGTACCTCACACGTTTGTGATTAAATGATTATGCTCTTTTCTAATCTCAAAGCTGTTGCAATATGCCAGAAAAATATAGTGATGCTTATATACAATACATAGGTATTACAGCTTGTTCTGTTAACAAAATAATGTTTATTTTGACAGAAGCTGCTGAAAACCTTGTGAATAACCTAATCTTACTGCCTACCCATTCCTCTGCTGAGGATCTTTAAAAGTCTGACAAAACACTTCAAGAACACCGAAATGTTTTCAAAGATCAGCAACATCCTTTTCCTGCGGTTTATCCCTGTGTTTATCTACTTATCCTCCTCCATAAAAGGACACCTGAGGTGTGGAGGGCTGTGGGCCCTCAAGAGTCTTTTGCACTGCCCTGGAGGAGTCAGACTTCAGCAACTCACCTCATGGTGAGAACCCAACATGCTTTGCTTCCCCATGGAAATCGCCCGCAGCCCATTGCCTAATTGGTTTCCACCCCACCCCCTGCCTTTCCCATATATACCACTTTCCCATATATATACCACTGCTTTTAACCCTCAGAGGGTGAGGGATGTTTCATTCCTGGTCTTCCCTTTGTCAGGGTGGTTGGATAATAAAAGCTACCCTGTGGAACCGCCATGTGAGGCTCCTGTCTCTCCTTACCCCCGAGTTAGCCTGGGGTGATCTCACAAAGAGCTGAATCACAGAGAGCTGAAATCGCTCGTAGCTGAGAAGCTGCTACATCTGCTGGGATCACCTGTCGCTCAGGAAGGCCTGCCAGTGCCCTCGGAAGGGCTGTTCCATGCAGGACACTCTCACTGAGAAGGTCGTGGCCGGCCGGTGCTGATCGGAGCCGGCCTCTAGCGACACTGAGGGATGTGGTCTGCGGGTTCTGGGTGCAAGTCAGGTGAGGACTTCTCCATGTCACAACTTTGCCATTGGAGAGTGGGTGTTGGAGAGGTGAACATCACGCTCTCCTGTGAAGGGTTGACCTCTGCTTCTCTCTGCCTCTGCCCTGGGGTCTCTGGGGAGGCAGGCACCAGGCTGAGTGCCCAGCCCACATCAGCACCCTGGCAGCTTGCTGAGGTGCAGAAACATGGGCACAGCTGTGCCGTGCTGAAGGGCAGGATGTGCACCTTGCTCAAACAGCAGTGGCTCATGAGGGATTCAGGCACATCTCCAGCCCCCTCACAGTGCTCCTCTTCAGGCATGATGCCAAGCCTGCAAAATATCATCAAGGTTAATCAAGACTGTGGCATGTGTGTACATAATCTCCTGAGAAGGAGGCCTTAATAAAGGTCTCCAAATTGTCTGCTGACATTCTGCAATTGCATTATACCCCTTTTCCCACCAGCACCACCCCGTTTACTCTTCTCTCCAAGCTAGCTCTTAATCATGAATAAAATGCTACAAGAAGCCCTCATTTTTCTAAAATATCCTATGCTTCCTTCCCAAATGAACTGCTTTGGTTTCAGCCACAGCAGCTGTGGATTGCACTATTCAGCTTTTCAGGGTGCTTTTGCTCAGCAAAACCTACTCTGAAAAAGAAAGCAAGAAATAACTTCCTCATTTTAACGAATACATGTTCATAGTAAAAGGCAAGCTGTCCCCCTGTCACCAAGAAAAGCCATGTGCTCTCAGCAGCTCTCTAATATTATAGATTTTAATCTGGGGCTAACTGGAACTGAAATGTTTTGCTTTGTGCATTACACCTCACCCCATATGTTTTCACAGTGAATGGGTTTAAAACATCTGTTCATTACCCTGAGATCCTGGTACACAGCCACTGGGCACGAGGAGAGTCCAGGCCCCAATACTGCCCAGCACTGAGGGGTTCGGTTCATTTACAATACCCCAAGGAACTCTGCTAACCCACAGTCACGCACCACAAGGTTTTCAGATGACCTCCCGCTTTTACTGCCTACAGCAGAGCAATTATGCAGAACCCAGGGGAGGGAGGGAAAGGCATTTCACATGGCTCATATTGCTGCCCCATCAAACACAAGGGATGTCAGCAACAAGAAACTGTGGATTTCCACTCACATATTTTGGTGCAGAATTGTAGCAGTTTGGGCAATCCTTTTGACTTTATGTAACTTTAAGTTATAGCATAATCACATGTGGGGGGGCTCAGCCACCATGGACATTCGCAGGGACTGGAGGGTCTCAGCCACTAGGAAAAAGGAATAAAAATGCAGAAAAATTGGCAAACCAGAGGCTCGGTTTTTCCTGTCTAATTACATCACAGAAATGTTAATTACAATAATTTGATGTTGTCCAGATTGTAGCACTCCACCAAGTTAATGAATTTTAGCATGGTGACAAATGATTTTTGTTTCTAAGTCTGCTGTACAGTATTCTCCTTTCAGTGAAATGATTTTAAATCATTAAAATTTCAATAAATTTCAGAAAGGATTTTGCATGTAAAGCATGTGAGTATTTTGCAAAAGCGTTCCCAGTGTTTCAGGTCTCTATTTAAAAACACACGCAGTTAATTTCTATTAACTGGTCCTGCCATTCACAGTCACATCCAAAACATGCAAATCACATCAGTCTTTATACATCCATGCATCATCCATAGCATCAGATTGTGCAGAATACTCTGTTTAAGAGTCAGAGAGGCACTCGGATTTGAAAGCGTCATTTCTGTGTTTTCAGAGAATGAAAATATGCTGATGAATGAGCAACCTCACAGCTGCAGAAACAAACGGCATTCTTCCTCCTGACTGCCTCCACTGGCATCCTCACAAATGACTTTCACACCCTTTTTCCTCAGTTACTGGAACACCCTGCATGCACAGCCATGTGCATACTGATGTTCTGCTGTTAACAGAGGCTTACACTGCAGAACTTCTATTGACAGACTTGGGCCCTGTCTAGATGATAATCTGTCAGATTAATAAATTATAACTCAGTCATTTATGGCACCACCTGTGTGTGGCTTTCAGGTGGGGCTTTTTTTTATCATTTGGATCCAGAGCATAAGGGTGTTAATGATATAGACACAAAAAATAATATATTAGTTCAGAAAAAGGCTTATGGGATGGCACAGTTGGGGGCTAATATAAAAACATGCATCTTCCTGGAGGTATAGGTCAAGCACTTGTTATATTATATTGCATAAACATAGTGTCTGCTTCAAGTATAAAAGGAGGCAAATGACTAAATTACTTGTGGGACGGAGATCCAAGCCCTTAATTACAAACAATTTGATTAAGGTCCATCAGGTGCTGAGCACTTCTTGCAATGGGAGTGACAAAGAGACAGGAGACATCTAGCCCTTTGCAGGACTCAGCACTGATGGACAGTTTCTGCTAAACTGGAGTAACTTTTGAAAGTGAATGATCCTATACCACCACAGGCTGAGTTCATCCTTTTGAGAAAAAAAAATAATGCTTTCCAAATATTAGTCTACACTGAATTGCAATTTTTGTCCTTTTTTTGTTGTTGTTATTGTAATGTAAACTTATGCAAATTAGAATAATCCTCTCTCTCCTGAGTGTGAGAAAGATTAGATTTCTAATTTCATCCACTGCAGACAAAAAATGTAATAAGTGTTTTTTTGTGAAATTAAGTGTTAAAACAATTACCTTGACAGAAATAATTACACCATCACCTCTGCCTTACATTAGCAAATAAGGTAAAGGAAGAAGAAAAAAAATCTACGTGATATAATAGGCACAGGATGGATGAATGGAGAAGACGGTCCTAAAATTAATGAGGTAGGAGTTAAGAGTCATTGAACAGAACAAATAACCCTCCCTGTTTTTTATGTGACCATGGTCAACCTATGAACCAAAACTCTAAGGCCACTTGGACTCCAGCAGGGAGAAGCAGCCGTCAGTGCCTCTGTGCTGAAAGGCTGAATGCCTGTCTAAGCAGCCAAGACCTGACCCCAAGATAAAGCCTTTAAATTCCCTGGTCCTCTCTTGGGCTTTGTATCCATCACCTGGAGCAGCAATACTCAGGACATTCACATCTCTGATGTTATTACTGAGTCAGTTTTTACTTTTGAGTGTGCAGTTCTCTATCCTGAATGTACAAGAGCTCCGTATATTGAAAATCACCAAATTCCATGCAATTCTACTGGCTTGCTGTTATTTAGTACTACTGTAAATATTCCAAACATTTACACCTAGAATCAGAAGAGAATCATTAAGGTTGGATTTAACACATTAACTACAGCCAGGCGACCAGGTACAACTAAAACCAGAATCATCCTAGTAGAATATCATAGAATATCATAGAATATCCTGAGTTGGAAAGGACTCACAAGGTTCATCAAAGTCCAACTCCAAGATAATAAAGCATGTCTACAGAACATTCCTTCTTATCTAACATGGTATGTTTAATATGCTTTATTGCTGTAGCAGTCAGAGCCTCATGGGCTGCAATCCCTCAGCTGTGGCAGCTGCTGCATCATTCAGCCCTGGCTGCAGAATTGCACTTCCCAGACCTCATCTTTCATTTAAGTCACCAAAGCACTTGACCCAGACATGCTCCTGGAGCCTCAGAGTGATGGGAAAAATACTGAAAAGATTAATTACCAATTGTCTTGGGCTCTTCCTAAGGAAATACCATTACCATTTTTCAAGTGTTCTTCTTAATAATCTATGAATTGTAAATGGAAGATGCAAACATCATCATGCTTATTAATTCCTGTAGGAAAAAATTATATTTCCCCTTACACATTTTAATGGCAGCATTGTGTATATACTGCAAGATTCCATTTAAATTAAAAATTTCTAAAAAAGAAAAACAAAACAGTTAAAAAAGGTGTATGCAGCATGTATTTTGCTTCAGTAACTCTGACCTTTAAAAGCATTCAAGCTGGCGTTTGCTTTAACATTTCAGCAGCAAATACATTTTAATGCACAGAGGACTATTCTCAAAGTTCACAAAACTGTTTGCATAGATGAAAAAAGGACTAAAAGACTGTAATGGGAAAAAAATAGCTGTGGGTTCCTTCGAAGTGTAGGATAATCTGAAACCAGCAAGCTTGCTTATACACAGGCTGACATCACAGACTTCTGATCACGCCCAGCTTCAGAGCAGCATTTCATAAGCAGCTTGGTTCAAAGTTGGCCAGAAAAACTTCCACTATATCAGTGGATTAAATCCTTCTCACTTCTATTAGGCACTTTCCTGCAACAATGTCACAGAGAAGAATCAGAAACTTTGCAGAAAGGACAGACCCCTCATGAAGAGAGTACCCAAAGACACAAGAATACAGGTGAGGTTACACCATCACCACCCCCTGGCTCCTGTCCTGATTAGGGATCACACTCCAGTTCACTTGTTTACTGATGTATTTAGACATAGCAAGACCCCCAAGGCAGACCACTCTCACTTCAGCCAAATTGTCTGCTGTTCCCACAGGTTCTTTGTCTCCCTATACTCCTGTTACCAAGCACCTCCCACGCACTGATTTACAGCTCGATTCAGCGGCCCAGATGTCAGCACCTGCTGCCACCTGAGACACCTCAGGGAATGCTGCATAAAGCATAAAGGGACATGCCAACACAGGACTCATCAGTGCCTTGGGTGGCTGTTCCTGCATCTTTGGTGCCACCAGTATTGGGATCAGTTCAGACAGCTCCAGGTCTCAGGCAGGCTCAGAGGAGATCCTTTTTTGAACTTGTGGTCTGCCACTAAAAGTAACTGAACTGAGGCCCCTTCAGTTAAAAGAGAAGCTCTATAAACAGAACAGTCTCTACAAACAATTACAAGTTTTGGTACTGAAATTCATCCTTTTATCTCAGCTTTTGAAATAAAAATTTAGGTATTTTTATTTTTCCTAGCTTTGGTGGCATAATACTGCTTTAATCCCTCCAACTGGGCAACTGATCTTTTTATGGCCATTGCTTATCTTTTTCTGCTACTGCATTATTTAAATATTCTGTCACAGATAGTGGCACGCAGGCTAAATATTTTAAAAATCAATTAAAAAAACCCTCAAAGTATTACTTGTGTGGAGGTAAATTTTATCATGACTCTACTGGATTTCACTTTTATAGGAGCCATCGTTACTCTATGTATGCTTGTAGATACTTGCAGCTAAAAATGAGCTTCAGGAAAAAATATTAATGAAATATTGGCAAGTACACTGTAAATTATGCATTGAATTATTCATCACATTATTCAGCTCAAGACCCTTCCAAAAATGTGGTTTGGAAAATCCAGGAGTAACAACACAGTGTATGAAGAAAATGACACCAAGAATCCAGCTCATACTTGCACTGATGCTTCATTATCCTGTTCTCTAAGATGACAGAGAGTTCAAGACCGTGTTTTGTTGAAGAGTCCAAGAAAGCTTTCCTTGACATCAATATACAAAACTCTGCCTTTACTGAGGGTGAATTTGCATCACTACTTTCTCTCAAGACCTTTCACAGCTGAAAAGAGACACCAAAAAATATCTTTGGGTTGCTGCATTTATTCTTACAAAAGGACAGCAAGAGTAAATCTGCAATTGCTTTCTGACTAAATCCTAACAGGCTGAAGGTAAAACAGGAAGAACAAACCTCTAGAAAATGAGTTTGAACACCTATAGAGTTGATTGCTCCCAGGAATAATTTTGTATCCTTGACGTGCTTTACTGGGCTGTGTGGAGGCTGCCTGCCAGTGTCTCTCCCACACACTGACATAGAGGTGGCTCCAGGACGTCTGAATATACAGGGATTGGGAGGAAACAAAACAGAATTTCTTCACCCAAGAGGTGGTTATGCAGCAGGACTTCATCACAGAACTTTTTAATTATGAAGACTTGGGTTCAAAAGGGCTGTGGACAAATTCATGCAAAACCAATTAAACCTGAAGATTATTAAAGACACATTTTGGTGCAAACAGAAATAAAGCCCCTCCAGAACCTCGTGAACTTTACTGGATACTGGTAAAGCATTCCAGGATATTACCAAGTTTAGCCTGCCCTTCCCCTCTTCCCTGGCTTTCTGAGATTGCCTGGTCTTCCAAATGGACCTTAAGGCTCATCAAGAGCAGCCTTCCTCACGGTCCCATGCTCTTCCTCTCTGCACTATCCCTGCAGCCAGCCAGGAATGTGCTGGAAAGGTATCTCAGCATAGTGGGAATAAAACAAGTCACTAAAAGAGCCATGAAGTCACATTTTACTTAGGACACCATAACTTCTCCAAGCAGGCTGATCCTACAACAGATCAAAGGTCACTGACAAAAAGATTTGCTTCCCAGAAAAAAAATGGATGACAGCTCTCACAACATAATTTTCCAAGTCCTGCCAGGAGCCCCTAGATAAATAATGTCCCAAGTCACTTGTAGCACAGTCATCTTCCCAGAGCTATTTGTCTGAAGAACAGGCTCAAAATATCCACAGAGTTATTCAGTGCTTTTGCAGTGAGTTACAAATATTTATTGATTTAGCTTTCCAACAGACTCAAGTGTTCAGCCTGTTATCTAGCATGAAGGTGTGTATTTCCCTCTTGAGTCCTGCCAGGAAAGGATTTCTGCCAGACTAGTTTACTGCTATTCTCTTTCTCCCATGGCTGTTAATACCACCGAGAGCCATATGCCAGCCTTCTGCACTAGGATTAATTTTACCCTCTGGCCTGCTACAAACCTGGTGAGGTTGGCTGGTGCCTTCCTGATGGGCCTACTTACTCCTCAGAGCAGCACTAAGAACAGAGCATTCTGCCTACCATAACCCAACTAAATATTTATAACCGATATTCTTCCTGCAAACTGCATACATACATATTTTTATGTGACAGAAGAACCGTAACAAGGAGAGGTACAATCCAGCAATGCCACCAGATGATTTCCCATACAATTCATTTTATTAACTCCAGCTTTGTTCTGTGCCAGACATGAGACCATGAGTGCTGGTTTCCTAAATACCCACTGTATTCACAAAACCAGACTCAAAAACAAATATCGCAATGATGGCATTTTTTTCCTCATTTTAAAAACAGGTCTAAGATGAACAGATAATCAGAAAACTCCCTTTGAAACAATTGCATTTTCACTGATTGGGTTTCACAAGCTCACTGTTCATTGTATCCTGCCAGACACTCTGCACAGTGCATGCTTATAAAGCTATTATCTAAATCTCGTGGCTTACAACCCCTGAGGATTTGTCCATGTAAATTTAACACAATGCTTATCAGCTGCAAGTGCCATAGGGATAGGGGTTTTAAATTATTCCCAACCACCTGTAACTAAATTGGCCAAAAAATTTGCTATGCTTTTAGGTTCAATTCACCATACACATAATTTTAGCGCTGTTATCCACAAAAAGGACCTGAAAATGCTTTGCTTGCATCCACTTATCAAGCAAAAGAATCGTGATCCTGTTGTTGCTGCATCTATGTCACCTTAGAAAACCCAACCAACCAGCAATACATTACTGAACAAAGAAAGCCAAAATCTCTTTAAATCTCAATTCCCCTGTTGTCTTTTTTTCAAGTTTCAATTTTATTAATATGCCTACTTCTCATCTTTTAAATAATTGGCAGCTGCTCAATTGCAAACACACCTTTCATCACTTAAAAAGCCCACAAATCTCATTATGCCCTCTCCTCCTGCATCCATGGAGAGCAGCCCAGTAGGCATTTGTTAAACCTCTCCTTTGAAGTACTATTGTTCAGATGTCATGGATGTTTCTTCCAACCTGAGCTTATGAAAGAGACGACACACTTTTCACTCTCTCATTTCCACACAATTTAGAGACCATGTAAAGCAAGGAAATGAGAAATGATGCCTCTGTAAATTTGAAAAAAAACCATGGGTCTGGATTGTCATCCTATCTGTGATACCAGTTTCTGCTGCTTCTGCTTCTCACAGTGCTCTGGGAACCCTGGAGTTCAGCCTCCAGGCAGAGAAGAGCCAGGGGAAGCTGGTTCTGTCCCCTCAGAGACACTGACCCCCGGCAAGAGGCAGGCACAGGCAGCACAGAGCTGTAACACTTGTGCTGCTGCCTGGCACCCGGCATCTGCTCTGCTGCAGCTGGGAGAAAACACTCACCCTCCAGCACCCCTCTGCCACAGCCTCCCTCCAAACACACAGGCAGCAAGCACAGCTTCCAGCACCCACAGGCTTGGGTGCAGATGCAAAAAAAGACGCGACCAGTTGATGTGGCATGAAATGATACGTGGCAAATTCATGCACATTATGCACCTCACACCAGCCCTGTGCACACACAGCTGTGTCAGGCGCATCTCCTGGAGAGGAATCCCACCCTCCTGTTCCACAGGCAGGTAGGGATGTGCTCTGCAAATGCTTTTGGCACCTTCATTTGTCAGTTCAGTCACCAAGCCCACACCCACATGTTCCCAGCAGGCTCACCCTTGGCCACTGCTCAAGGTCTACAGCCCTGCCACGCCATCAGCCACCGCTTCCTACGCTTGCACAGGAAGAGCTCATATTGTAAACAGAGCATCTCCCAGGCATTTCTGCCACAACAATATAAAATGGTTGCAGCTTCCTACAGTATCTTGTCTCTACCCTTTTGGAGTTCCCTTGTATTCCTGGATTTTTGCTATGCCTTCATTGTTACAGCCTTTATGTTAATGTCTCATTTATTTGGCTTTGTACCAACAAAATTCTTTTGTTTACTTCAGTCCACTTCAGTCTCCGTGGTCTTTCGTGCAGTGCCATATTACATCTGAATATATATATTTATATAAACACACATACACATGTATATATATCAAGAACACATGGGGCTTTCATACAAAGCAGTGATAGCTAAAAACCAAAGAATGTCTTCTCTCAGGTATTTGGAGCAGATAAACTGTTTGGGGAACATTAGAGACCTGTTTTGGGGAAATGCATTTTGAAGAGGAGTTGGAAGACAGAAATTAAGACATAGCAAAGAAGTGATAACCCTTGCTCTAGTGTTAAATAAGCTGTAAATCACTCTGGAATAATATGGCATAGAACACAGAAAATAGTATTTTTATTTTCCAGATAATGATCAATCATAACAAGATTCTTTAGCTTGAAGTCCATGGTGGTCTTCACATGCTTGCTTACTTCACTCTGAAATTTGGATCATAAATTATCTTTCAAAATGTATATGGTGAGCATATGTTTGAATTTCCCAATAAATACTTCTTTCAGGTTTTTTCTCTCCTTTTTTTGTACCATTTAACAGGAAAAAAAAACCCAAACTAACTTCTTTGCATAAACCTATTATTCCAAATTTTCACGTGGTTCATTAATCACTGTTCTGCACTTTCAGCAGAATTAAATTAAGAAAATATAAATTACGTTTTATTCTTATTCTCTCATTCAACTAAACAGAATATTTGAGACCTGACCAGGTAAAATACATGTGCCAGCATGTTTTTCCTCTGTATTTCAAAATGAGTAACAAAGCAGTAGTGTTTCAGCAAGCTTCTGCCAGCCAGCATTTCCAGAGCACTTCCAGCTTTCAGAGAACATAGTTTAAGCTTTAGAGTGTTCATTTGTAATAGCAAGTGATCAAAAAAAAAAACCCCAAAACACAAATCACTGGTTTCAAAAGCACTGGAAACTCAGCAAAGTAAATATCATTCTGTAACACTGGACTCCCCATCATACAGAGCATAAGGAAATGTAATTCTGTGAAGAGCCATAGGGAACTTTGGAATTTGGAGGTTTTTTGTGACAAACATCTCATTTTAATAGGCAAATGCATAAACTGAAGAACCAGAACTCTTCTTTCTGAAACAGAAAACCAGGGATGAATTTTGGAGACTAAATAATAATTATATTGCTCAGACTCCATGGAAAGTCATTCATTTCACCTTTGCTATTAGTGATTTTCTGCTTGTCAAGAGACATTCAGACAGAATATGGCTTCAGCCTTTAAAAAAAAACGCAAAAAACACAAAGAACCCCTACAAAAAACAAACAAACAAAAAAAAAACCCAAAACCAAAACCACCCCCCAGTACACAGCAGATTATCCAGCTCATTGTACAGATGCAAATGAAGCCACCACGTAAGAGCTGTGCAGAGGATTCAATTCTCCTTTTGGCCTTAGCTCTCACATGCAATTACCTGCCTTGTTTTAAATAGTTGTTCCTCAGCCAGTGAACAACACTTGCTGTTTCCATAGATGTTAATCTCTCTGCAGCTGAACCAGAGCTCTGCTGCAACAGCCCTTTCAGAGAACATAAGGATTTGAGATGCTGCAGACACCCATTTTCTTGGGCAGCCAGATATTACTCCCTTTCCAAATCTATATCCTATCATATCATGCCAGTATACTGCCAGAAGGATGGGATAAGCCAGACATGGCAAAGACACTGCAGAACCCTGGCAAAACCCTTATTCTGCTATTTGAACAACTCAGGTCTCTAAATATCACAGAAATTCTGAAATCAAAAATGCCAAAGGCTCCAGGGAGACTTTACTGACATTTTGTAAATATTTGCGGACATTTTACAGATGTTTTAAAGGGATTTTCCATATACTAAGGGAATTATATCTGTGTTCTATAGCAAGGATGGGAAGGGGTGGTGGTGATTAATGAGGATTTATTGGCTAGTGGGGCACCTGAGTGGGATGGTTCCCAGAGAAGTTGTGGATGTTCCATACCTGAAAGTTTTCACAGAGTTTTGGGTAACCTGATCTAGTGGAAAGTGTCCCTGCCACCCATGGCAGGGGGCTTGAACCAGATGATCTTTTTAGAGGTCCCTTCTAACCCAAACCATTCTGTGATCAGCTCTGTTGGCTTTGCTCAGTTCATGAAAACTCACAATAAAACTCAGGAGCTGAGCATCCATCTCCTAGGACTCAAATCACAGTGAAGTACCACAAAATAAAGGAGAAGCTGCTGGTTTGTAATCTAAAAGGTGAAACACCTTGCAAATTTGCAAGAAAGCGCAGTAAGGATTTCTGCTTATGGATTACTGTAACCTCGTGGCCACAAATGCAGACCTGATGCCTTTTCCACAAAGAGCCAGACAGCTACTCACAGGGAAAAGTATGCAGTGACCAAAAACTATCTGAATGGGTCTTCTTCCCTCCTAATGCTGAGATCTGTCCCCCACCAAACTAATCTGACAAAATAACATTTGCACTGTCCATGACTGCTGGTAATTCATCCTCTGCAGTAATCTACACACCTAAAGAAGGAGGCTGAGTTGTAAACGACGGTCTTGAATGTGATCACAAATTTTTTTATGGCTAAACAGCCCACTGCACACGCTCAAGTTCTAATTATAAATAATAGTGCTCACCTTCTAAACACCAAGGCTCTGCAGCTAATGCAGCACGTGAGGGATGCGGGGCCCTGTTCCAGGCAAACATGGGAGTTGCTGCCAGTGTGGTCAATGCCAAGCAAAAAGGGCAACATCCCCACCGGGGCAGGGAGAAACTGCTGCAATATAAGTAATTTTCGAAAGAAGATTTCATTTCACACCTGAACTCAGAACAGATATAAAAATAGGTTGTTGTGTCTGGGATTGGCATTTTAGATACCAATTAGGTCAAGAAAAATTTCCTGATCCTGTTCATATACTGCTGCTTCTCAAGCATCAAATCCTTCTCCCTATCCCGTGACCTCCACTTTTTCTCTTAACAACAAAGCTGTTTTCCTCCAGCCAAGATATATCAAGTGATAGATTTTGAGTTATGTAATTACAGCAGCTCATCTAGATCAAACCGATTGCATCAGTTAATCACATAACTGCTGGCAACAATAACAAAATCCAGTTCTAAACAGAAAATTAAGTCAAATAAATTAAAGAACAAATCACCCTGATGGAATCACAACCTGCTCGTAAGGCATTTTATGAGCAAACTTCATCTCAATAAATCCAATAAATTCTGCAGTTATCCACTCAACACTGCTTTTATCCAAGTGGATGATATTTTACATTGAATTTTAGAGAGAAACAATAAACTGCTACATTAAAAATCAAGACAATATTATATCAGCTCCTCTGTGTGCATGAAAGCCATCTCCAATCCAGGTGTTAAGTGGATTAACTTATATTGGTATATAAGAAGAAATCAAGTTTGCCTGGCTGGATTTAATTTCCATTCTATTTAGGGAGACTTCCCATTAAGTCTGAAAAGCATTTAAGCTGTTTATGAACTTAAGTCTAAATGAAAAAATCTCCAAGCTTCAAAACAGTGGTTTGATTACTCATTCCAGTTGCATTTACTCACAAATACCTCATCTACCTAATTTGAGCTATCAGCTTTAAACCAGGTAGCTCTCTCCAGCTGGGTGTTGTGACCACCAGCACAGAGTTCTCGGGAAGTGTCTCCATTTGCTCTGCTGGAGCAGATCAATTCTGTGTAGCTAATTCACTGGTCCAGGTTTGACCTGTTTTCTGTGTCTGTAGCAAGTTCTCAGACTATTTTGTCCCATTCTCTGCCCCACTATTTAATTTCCAATGGAAGACAGTGTCATGCATCAAGAGTCTCTGTTTCTAGCAGCAGTGGCACTTGGAGCTGGATACAAACTACAACCATCCAAAGATACTGATTTTAAACTGGGGACGCTCCAGCCCCCAGTTCATTCTCTTGGAGAGCCTTAGTTTGCATCATTAACTCAGCAGCTAGTAATTATCTCTTTTTAAGGTAAATGTGCAGGAGAGATGGTAACGTGTTCAGAGTAGTTACCAATACCATTATTAAACAATTTATTTAAGGTAAACAATTCACTAACAGCTCATCACCTAAACAAATTTTTTAAGAATACAAAAATAAGAAAAATCCTGCTGCATTAACAATCGCCATGTTAAACTTCGGAAACACCTCAAAGGAAATCAGCTCAGGAAGAAGACTGCAAATCCTCTTAAGCAGAGCTTGTTATGTAGCTACACACATGCAAAAACAGTCCTGCATTTCAGGAGAAGATATTAGAAGACTTCTAAGTCTTGCGAACAAAACCAGGAGTTATCCTCTCCTTAGCTCCAGCACTAGAGAAAGCAGGAAAGCTTCATCCTCCCTGCTAACAAAATCAGGAAAATACACATACACAAATACTTTAAAAAAAAATTACCCTTACATAAAAAGATTTTCCAAAGCCTTAAAAGCTTTTATAGAATCATACTGGTTATATTCCTCAGGAATGCAGATGGGGTCATTCAGAGCAGCCAAGATTTAGGTTATGTTGGCCCATATTTTATGTTATCAGCCAGTGAAGGATGGAGAGAATGAATGACAGAAATGGGGCAGGACAGGTAGAACCCAAATCCTGATGAGAAATGGGTCAGAACAGGAAAGGCAGTGACTCTTTCCTCAAGGACCATCAGATTAATTAGATAGCACAGAGTTATCTCTGACTGAACACCTACTTAATATCTTCCCCTCACATCTTCATGTTGCTACACACAAAATAAATTATGAGGTCACTGCGATGGCGCTGATGAAACAAGAATACCTGTGTGATGTGAACAGAACATCCTTGCACTTAGATCAAAAAGAAACTATTCAAAGAGAGAAAACAGCTTTGGGGGAATGGAATTTGAGACAACAGAAGTGACTTCTCCTATTATCTTCTAAAGAACATTGCCATGGGAATGGACTAAAGAATAGTAAATAATACTTGAATGACTCAGGATGGTTAAGAGGGAAGTGAAGATTGACATATTTGACCACTGAGTTCCTCAGATGCAAGAGAAAAAAAACCAGATTCAGATAATAGTACTCAAGTGTATTGTCATATCACAGGATGGTTCTTTTGTGTGAAATAAAGTCAAGCCAGCCGACTCAGTCACAAGATAATGATGAAACACCACATTAACAAAAGCTGTTTTGCTCTCCTACAGAAGCAAACAAAAAATCATTGTGTGAGTAAACAACCTAATGAAGGCATTTTTAAATGTAGATCTAATACTGCTACCTTTCGCAGACAGCCAGGAGTCTGACCTGGCAAAGACAATAAAAACACAACATATCCATCTGGTAATTGAGGCTCCAGTTACACACCAGCACATGAGTTCTGCCTGTGTCCTCACGCTTAAGATTTTTATTTTTGGGAGGAGGCATCAGCTCCATTATAAATAACAGATACAGCGTCATGTCTCATAAACCAGTTCTTTCTAACATGGATGTGAGGTTCGTGTTAGGACTTTCTGACACCTCTAACACCTCTAAGAGTCAGTGGTGCTCTTAATTTTTGCATTCTGACTCAAGGAGGAAAGCAGAGTTTGAGATATTATCAGGGCCCATGAGAAACAGAGAGAACAATGTTTCTAAATGATTTCTCTCTAAATTACTACAGGAGGTGTCTGAGGAAGAGTTGCTGTCACCAAAGTTTCAGCAGCTGTAGGAAAATACCAGCACAAGAATAAGTTATACCCAGGATGAGGGTACAAACTGAAATGCAGGAAGTTTCATCTGAATATGAGGAAAAGCTTCCTTATTTGGAGTGGGACAGCACTAGAACAAGCTGCCCAGAGAAGTTGTGGAGACTCCTCTGGTGATATTCAAAACCCACTCGGATGTGTTCCTGTGTAACCTGCTGGAGATGAACCTGCTTTAGCAGGGGACTTGGACTTGGTCTTCAAAGGTCCCTTCCAACCCCAGCCACCCAGTGATTCTGTGATCTTTACCATAGCTTCAGTGGATCTGGAAGCAGGAAGGCTTAAATCCACCAGAGGAGTGGATTTCTGGTCCAATCTCTCAACAGGAAGAACAGGAGAAAGAACCGACACTAAGACAAAGGCAGGTGATATTGCATTCTCTGAGAATGGGGACCCAGAACCAACAAGCCAGGCTTGTTGATCTTTGTTAATCTTTAATGAACCTCTCTTATCATCACAAGACAATGCTCTGCTTCCACAAATTCCAGGATTCACAGTCCTTCAGGCATACTAGTTAAGCCCTAGGAAAAATGAATGGAGGAAGCAGGGAGTGACTTTGCTTCAGAGCCCTCCCATCTCCCAGTGCAAACCCCCTCCATTCCCTGCTGCACCATCACCTTGTGCACAGGCGCTTGCACTACCCTGAATCCTTCAGTTCAGGAGAGGCCTCTGCAAGGATCTGTCCGGGGAAACCAGATCACTGAATCAGCCTTTCAAAGGGATGAAATCAGGGGTCACTTTTACAGTAGGGAAATGCACCAGAGCTGCTAAAGACGGCAGGTCCCTCACTGGCGCCCTGCTCAAGCTGCCATAGCGGTCTGGGGAGAACGGGGTGACCAAGCGATGTCGTGCACTGCTCATGGTGTCTGCTAAAAGAGCTGGGCTCTTCTCATGAAAACCTTATTGTTCAGGACAAACCAGTTACCTCCTGATGCCATCCCTTGGGAGGGAGGCTACACAGCAAGTTAGCTGTGGAGCCTGCTCATTTCCCCTGGCGTAAACCCAGCTGTTTTCATGACAAATTGCATCAGAACACAGATTGCTTTTGTTTAACCTCCTTAGCTTATTACACATCCCAGGCTAAAACAGTGATGATTAAACAGCATGCCCAAGCACTGCTTTAATTAAGCAGCATCACTAAGTTATTTTTGCTATGCAGGAGCTCCTCATAATGTTGCAACCTTTAGTTTTAACTCCCTTACTGCAAAGTTGTGCTGAGAAAAAGCACTCTCCTCTACTTTGGTCACCACTTAGTATTCAGCAGACACTCATTTTCTAAAATGTTAGGAGAAGGGTATGCATTTCAGTTAAAGTAATGTTTATTAGAAGCAAATTCCCAAAAATTTAGAGAAGCTTTATGCAAAGGCCCATTGTAAGGGCCTTTCATGACAATTATTGTATTTAAAATACAATAGCCAAAAGGTACTTTTAAATGGACAGATGAGTTACTACCTGATCCGGCAGCAAAGGTTCTTACAGCTCAGAAAAGTCAACAAAACCATTAAGGGTTTTAGCCTTTGGTCATCAGTGAGGAGGCCCTCTGAAAGCAAAACAGAAATGACTACATACTTCAGGTATATAAGGCATCATTTTCATTTTTCAAAGAACAATACCAGAAACAAAACCAGGATGCTGGGGCTTAGGAAAGGCGAACTTACCAAAAGAGGAATCCAGGTAGAAGGCAGCTGCCCATTTCCCCCTAGTACCCCCTCACAGTGCCCAAACCTCTCCATCACCTGGACCTGGGTTATTACCAAGGATCCTCCAGGCCGTGTCTCCCTGCTGCAACTCCCCAGCCAGGCACACAGCAGAATCCTTTAACTGCACAGATTCTTTGCTGCCAAGTATTTTTAGATGCACAACCCACCCAGCTCCTCCTGCCCCCGTTTGGTGAATGATGACCTCTCGGGCATGGCCCACACATCAGCCTAGAGGTAGAAAGCCACAAGACTGTTGGTGGCCCTTTGAGTCAAAGTCTCAGAAGTACCATTTGATCAGGTCTGACTCTATTTCCCTCACTTCACAGGCACTTCAGTAGGTAATAGCTTACCTACCACTTCACAAAATGACAAGTTTTATCTGCAGTTTCTAACAGCTTCACATAATAGAAAAAAAATATATAATCAAGACTGAAAAATAGTAGCTTTAAAGGAAGCACAAACAATTCTCACCCCTGGAAAAGCTGCATGGATCTTTTTAGCCATAATTGCACCAGGAGAAAATACTACCTCTCCTGACTTGCTTGGTGTTTATGCCTCAGGGGGACTAGGTTTTCCTGCAGGCATGGTGGAAGAGAGAAAAACGAAGCTGCAGGTCCGCTTAGGGAAGGGAACAAATTTGCAGCTATGAAACACATTCAGCACAAGCCATGAGACTCCTTCTGATGCTTTGCTAGGCTCCCAGAGAGCCAGAGGTTAAGTGGGAATGCAAAGCAGTTCCTCCCTGCCCTTGGAGCTGGCACTTGTATCCAGACACAGCACTGAACCAGCCAGTTAACCTGGCCACATTCAGGGGACAGGGAAACAGCCACGTGTGCGCTGCGCGGAAGCCTCAGCACATGTCCTCGAGGGGCTGGGTTTGTCGAATTGTTTTCCTAAGGCAAGCCACGTGGTAGCTGTCTGTCCACAGAGAGAGGGGGGAAAAGTCAACAGCATCAATTATTGTACACCTCTTGCAAGGCCACACCAGCTTTTGACAGCTGAAGGACGGCTTGAGATCTTCCACTTGCTGAGCTCTTTTGACATCCCTTTACCTGACAAACATCCTCAGTTGGAGACAAAGGAAAAGCAAACAGCTAAAGATGTTGCTTCACAGATATTTCAAATTAAATATGGCTTGAGACACTTATCAGTGGGAGAGTTAGATGCCACAGAGCAGTCGACTTTGACAAAGACTAAGATTTAACTTCCTTTTGTGTAAGTCATTAGCATCATGCACATAAGCTGTAATGGAGTTCCTTCTGTGTTTCTCAGAAAGTGGTTTACACTTCACTGTTACTAATTTATGGTAAATAGGAAACTGACAAGAAAAAAGTTACCTTTTTATTATTTTTGTTGCTATTTATTTCAGAATTTTATTTTAAATTGATAATACATTATCTAATTCTGTCAGGCTACTGAGTTCAGGGGCTGCAGATTAAATTTCAAGCATCATGCTGCTGATATGGCAGAGCCTGGATCTTGTAAGATATGACCAGAGTGAAAGTAAAATACATCTATTACAAGCACTGCATGAAAAAGGTCTTTAGGAACTGGCTTTTTTAACCTTTTTTAAAACTGTGGTTAGCCATATCCGCCTACAACAAAAGTTTAGGCTGTAGTCTCACAGCCAGCAGGAGGTATGTGTTTGCATCCCCATTGTTCCAGAAAAGAACATCTTCATCTCCTCAAAATACAAACTTAGAAACCCAGATTTTCGTAAAACATGCCAGAGACTGTGTAACAGAAAGGAAGGCCAGAGTAGACCAGAGGTCATCCCAGTACAAGAGATGAAAGTCCTCAGTTGTGTCCAGTTGTTTTGCATGCAATGAACCAGCTAATGGGAAATTCAGACTGCGTTGAGAGCAGGGACACAGGATGGAGAACAGAAGATGAAAAATATGTCAGCGGTTTGACGGAATGATCCACCACTTGTCCTCCATGCTGACTTGCAACATCACAAGAGTTCATGAATGTTATCGGTTACCATAGTGGATTAGAAAATAAAAGACCATAAAAGGAAGATTCCCAAAATCAACAGAATTCCTCTCATCTCCAGAAAGGGCATGGAGGCATGACAAGACAAACAGACTAATACAAAGAAGTTACAGTGCCTCATCCCTGCAGGGCAGTCAAAGTCATGAAGTTTGCCCCCAGTGAGAGGCTATTCAGATAGGAAAGCTGGAACTTCCATAGACACAAAATCTAGTAAGCTTAATGCATTCTCTTTAAGGAAAGATTTCATCCCATTCCAGATTTCTTAGGAGAAGGAAAAATCAGCATAGTGCATATGAAGTCAGGGGTGATAAGATTCAGGATATTTGATGTCTCTAAGTGGAAAAAAAAAAAAAGAAAAAGAAAACAGGCTTGCTAGATTAAGAGCAATAGGCTAAAAATCTTGACTAATTCTTTAGAAATAGTATTTAACAGAATTTGAACTGGAATGTATAAGAAAAACAGGTAAAATACAACAAGATAGAAGAGGCATAAATAGCCTTTTCTTAACAGAGGAAAGTAACTTCTTTTTTCTAAAACATCTCCCTTATTCTAGGTCTCATCCATCATCTGCTTGACATAGCAACAAAATATATTTAATTTGTGAAATTCTACCAATTCTAAGAGAAATTAGGATATAATATAGAAAGAACTAGATGACATCTAAGGCCTGAAATTTTGAAGTGTGACATTCAGACACACAACAGAAGGTACAATTTATGCACTTCCTGTAAAAGGACTAAGACATCCCAGATGGATTTTAGTATTTCACCAGTGGTCTCCTGCCCAGACACTTGGATAGGAAAGGACCAGCTCCTTTCAAGTGCACCAGCTGGAGAAGTCAGATAAAGTGATCCTTTGTAAATGCACTGTAATCTTTGCAAATCTCAAAGATTAAGATAGCCTATGATCTTGTAGCAGAAAAAAGAAAAAAAAAAGCTGTTGCTATGACCCCCACACTGACAGATTCACAATCCAAAGCTCCATTTTAGCCACCTACACCTGACAGAATAGGCTTGTTTTGCACCCTTCCTTACCACATGAAAATTGTCTAGAGAATGATGACCTTTAAGTCCACAATTTATCATGTTTTCTTCCCATAAAATAGTCTGATATTGTAGCAGTTCTGTGATTTCCAAATCAATAGGTTTTAACTGTCATTGCCACCATCAGCTGTCCAATTTCTTTGCCCATTCTTGGCAGAGCTGGCTACGTGCAGCCTTTTTAAAAGTTAATGAATGACATTGAAAAAGTTATTTTCAACTTGACAGTTTGTCTCTGCATAGAATCCAGACACAGCAAACTGAAGAGCCTTGAAAAAATTATATTATGAATATGCTCAGAAGGGCACCAAAGATGACTCCTGAAAATCTTAATTTTTCCCTTTTGCAAATTTTGTTTTCACACAGAGGGAAAAACTGCGCACTTCTGGGAAAATCTGTGAGATTATCAAGTGTGTGTATATATATATACACACATGCATTCTGTCCACTTTTATATGAAGACAGATTTTTTTTCTTTTTCCCAGACTTGCCTCAAATTAAAATTACTTTCCCATAGTACAGAAATGATCTTGGATATAACAAGAAACAGAAACAAAACACTTCAAAACAATCGGTCATTATTCCTTTTTTTTTAATATTTATTTATTAGGCTCCTTACTATATAGTAATTTAGGTTAAAAGCATCAGTAAGGTCAAGGGGCAGGTCATGAAAAATATTCTTAAACAAAGGATACTGGCAGTTTTTAGCACGATTTGTATTTAGCAATGTCTCACACATCTCAGAACCAGCTGTGCCAATGAAATATACACACCCCTAGGAAAAGAGTTCTGAAGTAACTCCCTAAGTGCAGCACCTAACATTTGCAAGACAGGTTGCTGCTTTCTGTGCTATTCAAATGATGGTACCCATGACCATTTGAAAATCTCAACAGCAGTTCAGATTTTTTAATAATCATTTTGGAGTCTAAGAGAAAGCAAATACAATTAATAACATACCTGGTCATCACAAGAGCACGAGCCCTCTTCTCAGCTCTGACAACATGTGGTTCTAAGAAGACAACTCCCAACTATTCTGCCAAAGCTGCCAGAGGGAAAAGCAAAAGCTTTTGTATAGAGATGGGTCAACCAATTTCCTTTTGAGTCCTTGTCACTTACTGGACTAAAACCAGCATGCCATATTCATGAAAAAATATTGACCCAGCAGCTCAGAGTATTAGAAATTACTGACCATCTTCATTTGTTCATGCAGGTGCACAAAGGTATTTTTGAAGCTCAGATAAGATACTGAAAAGAGGTCTGAGGTAGCGTGGCATACCCAGGGCCTGGGCAGCCCATCTCCTGCTCAGCCCCAGATTGTTTCCAGCAGAGTATCTCACACTGGCCAAGAGCAAAATCTGGCCTCCTCTTCATTTGACTGCAGGCCTTAAGATCTCAAATGCCTTGTAGGAATAATAAACATCCAGTAAGCACATGATTAAAGGCATTTTCCTGCCTTAGTTCTAGGTGTCAGTACTTCATCATGCATCCCTCCTACCTAGAATTGTTACAGGTTTAAATTCTTTTCACAGCTGCTGTGTCTTAAAAACGTACTCAAATTTATTTCCCCTTTAGATTTCAGACCAAAACCAAAGTTCAAAGAAAACCATTTAACCAGAAAAGTGAAAGAAATCTCAAATGGAAACTTAGAAGTCAGTTTATACTAATAAAGATTTCAAAGGCTCTGCTACCTTAATTACAGGAAAATTAAACTCCATTTATTGTTGGATGAAACTTAAGAGTGAAATCAAAAGTTAGGAAAATGGTGAATTTCATAAAGAGAAGATTGATTACCCTAATTTGGAGTATGGTGACTGTATCTCCTCACTTTAGGAGCAAGTTAGTCATTTGGTCCACAGCAGCTCATCTCCAGCCATCTCTAAATCTTCATGTCACCAGAGGGAATGAAGGAAGCTGCTGGCACACACTTCTCTTCCTAACACTGAGCTCTACCCACACTGTCATCTCACAGCCTTAAAGCACCCAATCTGTCCATGGCATCTGCCTGCCTGCGCCATGCCAGATTTTGGGAGAATGAGGCTGAGCAAGTAACGCGAGTAATGCAAACAGGTGAATAGTAAAAACAACGCTCGGTAGCAAAAGCTAACACTAAGCTAAACTTGTGAGACAAAAAAGCAGATGCAGTAGAAAGTTTTGTGAATTAATTAAAATTCAACAAAAACTTTTGGTTGATGTTCCTGATTCCTAAGGTTAAAAGCTCAACAGCTCTGTCCTCTTTTTCTCTGTTGGGACTGTGGATGAATGCCTTTCACTACAAACAAGTACAGGCCAGCCATGGGATGGGAGATGAAGAACCTACATCTGGAAACTGCTCTGCAGCTCCCTGCTATGCCAAGATTCCCCAGGACCTCTAGGACACCATGAGCACTCTGATTCCTGCAGAAATCTCAGCTCTGGCAACTTCAGTCCAAATTACTGGCTGCACAGCCAAGTCCTCCATAACACCCTCCCCTGCAGGTTTCCAGCCTTCTTAAGGTACAGCTGTTGGCAGGAACTCACTCAGATCCAACCTTTGAGCCACCCGAATGTTACCATTGGCAGCTGGAAATCTCAGGGCTTGCAGGCTTTCCGGTTTCCCAGGCACCAGGGGATCAATGACATACAGGGATATAAGTGAAACATCAGAACCATTTCTTTAATTAGAAATCTGTTGGACAGAAGATGGTAACTAAATGTCAGAGAATGCCAGGTATCACACAGCTTAGAAACAGACCACATGATGAAGAATTAAATTACGCACAAGGTAATACTAGAAAAGCAGGAGAGAAGAATTTATTTGTATACTACATGAAAATAATACTCTGATGTTTCAGGACAACCACTGTAAGCAATTTTGTTTCACATTATGAATAATTTAGTTATTTCTAGCTCCTCCAGAAATTGAAAAGGTTGCCAGTGGTAGCATTCATCATATTTACTCCTACAATTCAACCTCAGATCTCCTTACCAAGCAGTGTTTTCATGTTCCCTTTGGAAAAGGAAACAACACACTTGGTCTTGACAGTGGGAGGATATTCCTTCCCCATTAATGCCACATCACAGTTCTTGGACCCAACAATACAGCTGTAACCACAGGACCAATGTTTTACAGCAGTCTTAGGCCCTGCTTACATCGACAAGTGTGACATGAAAAGCTGACTTGTAGAGCACGACACTTGGTGCCAAGAATCCAGCTTGCACTCTGCATGCATTTCTAAAGGCCATACTTCAAACAAAATCTTAAATGGTCCAGTAGACTGAACACTTGCCATGTAGCCAAGGCACACAGGATGTACATCCTGAGGTTTAGCTTTGTTGGAGAAGAGCCCCATTCATGCACTGACCCACCATGCAATGTAAATTGAAGTGTGAAATGCAGGGAGGACTCAGAGATTCATTTCAAGAGCATTCAACTCACCCAAGGTAAGAAGAGCAGTGTAGGTGCACCCTTGCTCTCCCAGCTGCTTCCCACACCACCACTATCCTCCATTACTGTGGGAATATGCAGCGCTGAGTTAAGATCTACTCAGATAAACTGACTTTAGTCGGAGTGAGGGTTAATTCTTTTCAGGCTTCAGCATCTCTCCTCATGATACTGACTGCAATATCAAAGCCTTTGCCTTCTATATGCAAAAATAAGCAATAGTCATTAAGCTACACAATCCAATTCTAATTAAGCAGACCAAGAAATCATCAACCTGTAGTCCTCTAACTCTCTTCTCTCTCCATTGCAACAGCAGTCAAATTTTAATTACATATAATGAAAATCCAGGCTGGATAAGGAAGTTTTCCCAATTTGTCTTTTCACTTGATGACAAAGTACTCTAAGCTTCCTCAGAGACTTGCACCGCAAATGACAAGATTAAGGATTGAGTTATGTTCAGTCTTTTTTTTTTTTATTCTAATAATGAATCACAAGAATATTAACTGCTTGGTGTTGCAAGTGCCTGGAGCCAGGCTTTTATCTATGCAACAAAACTGTTTTCATATGCCGAGCCAAGATCATCTTAGAGTTATTGATGAATATATATCTTATACTGTCAGAAGCTACAGAACACTGAAAATATTGATAGCCAAATTATCTGGCTTAATATAAACGAAATACAATAGATTTTAGAATGAAACCAGAACCCTAACATTTATGAGTATTTTCAATAACCAAAAACTCCATGAAATTTCAAGTTCAGCAGTTAGTGCACATTTAAAAAAAAAATCCCACACTCAACTTGATCTCTGATCTACAGCCTTAACACTGGTGTTATACAGCTGGACTAATAACCTTGAGTGTATGTTTTCACTGATGCAAGAGTGTTCATTTTCTTCTCCTCTTCTCATTTCCAGATTTTTTAATGCAGTTTCTAACAAGAGAATTACACCACCCCCCTCCAAAGCCCACCCATACATCTGCTTTTATATACAATTTTAACACTATTTTGAGACTTGTACTGATAATCAGTATTTCTTAGGCTATCGAACCTTTTATGAAACACTAAGTTGAAGCTTTATTAATTTGTCTGAGACATAAGGGGACTACTTGCTTTCCTTGGAAAGTGACAACACTGATAACCCACTAAAAGAAGAGAACAATTTTTCTAGGCTAATTATAATACCCATTATGGAAGGGATATTCGTTAATAATATTCTTTATTATGAGAATAAATACATAAAACAAATGCAATATATTAGCCACATTTCTTCATATACATTCAGAATAGAACAAGAAGCTAATAGGCATAATCAGCAGAACTAGTTCAACAAACAAATTTTTAGTAAGCCAACAACACTAGAGGAAAGTTGGAATGTTTATACACCCGTAGCAGACAAAGAACATGTGATTTCAGTATTTCCTTTGTATTAATTTTAAGACAAACATACTGTAGTTGTAAGCATGAACTGCATGAACTGATAGAAGCGTTCAGCTCCGTGCGGTGGCCGTTTGAGGTTGTTCTGACTGCAACTGCTTCCCAAGGTATTCCCTGGAACAACAAAAAATTAGATTGAGAAATGTTCTGGAGAGTGGGGAGTGGGATAGTGGTGGGAATTATGAAGTCAAAGTTCAGAATTAATCCTTCAAATAATGTCTACTGTCAATAGTCAACTGGAGTGACAATGAGAGTACCTGAGCTTTAGATATCCAACATCTGCCCTATGAAAATAAAGTACAAATCAAACATCAACAAAGCTGTCTAGAAAAAGGGAAGAGCCCAATGGGAACATTTAGAAGCCTTGACAACTGATACAGAACACCCATGAAGCACATAGATTTTGCTTGTTGAATACACATTTTAGAAGCTGTGGCAAAACGTTTAAAAGGATCCCTTCCCATAACCCAGCTGCAGGAGCACAAGTAACACACACAACATACTGGCAATACAACCCATAGGCAAGCAAAACCAACACTGACTCAATAACTACATACTTAAATTGAGAAAATTAGGAGATAATCAATCCAGGCCCACTGTATACCAACATTTTCTTTAAAGTGTTTTCCTCACCTGTACTTTGAAGTGCACTAAGCCACTTACTTTCTATCTCTCCTCCCAACACTGGAACACTCCCCAGATTACTAGCACTTGCCCTGAGCAACAGTAACTAAATTCCATGGAAAAATACAGCACAGTTCTTCTGAATGTTTCAATCCTTCACTCTCTCTTGTGAAAGAAGATCAACACTTCAAAGAACCACAAAAAAGCTGAAAGAGGTCTTTAATAATAGCACCTGGGTTGCTGCTTGTCACAGAAAATACAATAATTGTACCACTGTATCAAGTGAAAGAGAGGTTTCAGGACTCGTGAAATGTAGGCGTTCTTTTTCTGCTGCTGATCATACACTTAGTACTGTGCTTTCTCACTACACAGATATTTCAACCTACACAGGTTAAGCACTAGAAGCATCTGAGAGGTATGACGTGCACAAAGAAGGCCCAAAAAACCCCCACCTAACTCAAGAGTATGTGCTTTTGCTTTATTAAAAAAATAAATTTAAAAGATGAGATTTTTTGCACATTTCAAAAACTAGTTTTCAGGTTAGTGTCTTGTTGAACAGTTATTCCTTACACATTGCAATTCCTATTGCTCAATGAAGTTTAGCAGCTCAACTGCACCACCCAACACCACTTTTCTCAGTTTTAACATTAAGCATCCAGAAAAGCAAAAATTCCTACAAAACATTAATTTCAAACACCACCAGCCAGAAAATAACACATAATTTGTATGCTGAACCATATGTTATGATTTAGCACCTTCATTTACAGCTTCATCAGGTGTTGCTGGAAAATCACAGTATTTTAATGCTTGGGCTCCACTTAATAGATACAACTCTTGCTCAAAACAGGCAGCTTACCACTCTCAAAGCAGAGACTCCTGCTGGCAAAGAAGGAAATGAGCTGTTCTCTTGTGGTTTGGCAGGACTCAAAACTGTACCACCAAAACAAAATTTGACAGTCATCCAAAAATGCAGCCAGCAACTATGGAGGAGCTTCCATGCTCACCAAACCTCTTTCTGCTCCCTCAATGTTTTCAGTTGTCTTTTTTTTTCATTTGTTTCATGCCTATATGCATGTACTGACTCTAGTGTTTCTTCTCTGACATCCAGCCTTGAAAGCAACTGACGCTGCATGCATGGCTCTGCTCATTGTATTACAAACTCACAACATTATTTATTCTTAAAGCACAGATGAACCATGTTGAATATTAAATTCCCACACCATTACTTTGAAGTAGGAAAACCAATCAAGCTAATAACCCATAACACTACAACTATCGCAAAGCTTACACTGTTTCAGATGCATGACCAAGGCTTTCTAAAAATCCCACCACAGTGCAGGGTACTCAGCAAAAATCTCCAAGGAGGCAGAGCAGTAGCACATTTTGTAGGCACTTAGTGCCTTCATAGACATGTTCAACTTCTACAGTAGGTCGAGCAGTATCCTCCCTACAAACTCTTTTGTACGTGTGAGGTTTAAATTCAGGGTCAAGGAAAAGCTCTCATCCCATTTCCCTATACAGAATGAGCACCTGCAATTACATCTCTACGTTCTCATGCTGCAAACCCAAGTGAACATCCCGTAGTGTTCCTACTCCATCATGTGTTTAGCCACCACCAAGGGCCACTGAAATTCAGAAACCTCGCATTACAAGCTGTTAGAAGGCTCAGTTAATTTTCTGTTTGGTTATCACTTCCATTTGAGTGTCACTGGTTAAGCCAGGACAAGTTGTCGCATGGTCTAGATCAGATGAACATGGAATCATAGAACGGTTTGGGTTGGAAAGGACCTTAGAAATCATCAGGTTCCAAACCCTCTGCCATGGGCAGGTGTTGCCGTAACCCAGCCTTCTGGTGGGCTGTGGCTGTCTAATGCCTATCGTACTTTAGCCATCCAATGGTGGGAACACCAGGATGCTGAGGACCGCCCTGAGGGTGGATCAGAGGGCAGCACCAAGGTTTAAGGTCACCACCTCCCTGTAGAAAGTTCTCCCCAGTTAAGACACCCCATTGGCTCCCTGTCCTAGCTCCCACCCCCGTGTTACCCCCATTGGTTGTTGCTCCTATTGTTCCACCCCCTCAGCCGTGTCCCATTGGTTGTTTCCCTTCTCTCCGCCCGGTTTTTCCCCGAGTATAAGAACCCTGGAGCCTCCAAGTAATAAAGCTTTGGAATCCATACAGTAGGCCCCTCTCGTTTCTTCACCTCTGGGAGATGCTTGCACACGAGAACAGCAGGCTAGGGCTTGCTCCCCTCGCAGAGGAGCCAGCTCAGCAAGATCAGCTGTAGCAGCCCTGCATTCCTGATGCTTGCAGGAAGGACGCTGTGTCCCCTCCAGCTGAGGGAGCCCGGCCAGCGTCAGGCAGGGACACCTGCCACTACACCAGGTTGCTCAGAGCCCCATCCAACCTGGCCTTGAACACTCACAAGGATGGGGCATCCACAACTTCTCCAGGAAACCTCTTCCAGTGTCTCACCACCCTCACAGGAAATAATTTCTTTCTGATATCTAATCTAAATCAGCCCTGTTTTATTTTACAGCCATCACTCCTTGGCCTTGTAAGAAGTCCATCTCCAGCTTCCCTGTAGGCCTCCTTTAGGTACTGTAAAAGTGCTCTAACATCTCCCCAGAGCCTTCTCTTGTCCAGGCTTAACAACCCCAACTCAGAGCTTTCCCTCACTAGACAGATGTTCCATCCCTCTAAATTATCTTCATAGCTCTCCTCTGGACCTGCTTCAAAATGTTAAGTAGGACCCTGTTCTCCCTCTGCTAAAACACATACTAAAAGAATGAGAAGATTCAAATATATTTTATAAATACCGGTATTTCATCACATCAGGAGGTTAAGAAGCACTGTAAGCTCTAAACTTCCCTCCTAAATTGGACATAAGTGTCCATCTCCATGCTGGTACAAATTAAGGGTCTAAGACTTTTCATGTATCCTGCACTGGTACTTAGTTAAATCTTAAGAGAAAAACTGGGATTTTAAAATTACTATTTACCTCACAAAATTAAAGTCACTTGTAAGAATGCAAGCATTCAATGCATTCCACTATGAGAGCATGTAAGATGAAAGGATGGATCTCGTCACCAAGATAACAAATCATTTAACAAAATATTCAGAATAGCATCTGAGAGGTTTGTGATGCACGATACAATGGAAAGTAATGAAGTATTAGACTTACTTTTTTTTTTTAATTGCAAGCTATAAGCCCATTAATTGGACCACTACAAGCTATTTTAAACCATTTTCCTCACACTGTAACAGAAAGGCCTTTATAAAAAGGCCAGGTTTAGCCACCCTCTCACTTCCTTCAACATAAAACCATCCTTATTAAAAGCAGATGAAGCTAGTGCAAACAAGTTTTCATTTACAGACAACAGAATTCAAACATGAAACAATTGATTCAGTATAAATTTACAACAGCAAAAAAATTACCTCTGCACTGCAGAAAAGCTTCAAACATGCAACTGTAGTACATCACTTCTGAGACTAACTATAAAATCTTCAATTTCTCAATTAAAGCTCAATCAACAAGACTTGAAACACCACACATTTTCACTTCCTCGGTCACTCAAAAGTCTGACGGTGAAGCATAAGTAATTTCCATTTGCAAATTAATCTTTTCATTCTTATTAAAACAACCAAGTGAGATTCCTTTCATGCTACAAATTTCCCCTTTTACTGGGCCTCTTTTTAAGCACACATTTTCTGCTGTTTCCAAAGCACTTTTTCCAAGAAGAAAAGGATGCTTAGAGGTGAATACATGAATTCATTTTATCTCAAATTCTTATTCCAATTTGTTTCTTCATTTTGTTTAACTTAATTGGTTTTGTTTCTCATGAGAGACACTGACACGTTGAAGCTGAGAAACACTTAAATGTCATAATTGCAATAAATGCTTAACGTTTATTTAGGAAAAGGCACACAGAACTGATCCAACTTGGAAGCCCCTAAACTCAGCGAGTATGGAATAAGGAGGTAATTGCAAACTGGCACAAGACACTACCTACAAATTTTGTACTAATATATACCATATACTAAAAGATCATTGTCAACAACAAACAGTCTGTGACAGAAGGGAAAGTTATCAGGTACATACAACAGATGTTGTACCATGTAGAGGCCATGTGTTAAAAGGAACAAGCTTTGAAGTGTAAGTAGTACTACTTTCAGTGTTATACTCCAAATTCCAGAGCAGTCAGATTTACTTGTCGTTTAAAGTAAACACTGAAAATTACTTTTTCAAGAGGCAAAAGAAGAAAAGTAGATGAAGCATAGAAGAAAGGAAGGGTGGCATTTTCATATTTTCTCTTTTCTAACATTTAACTCTTGTATCCTGTTTCTTAAAGAACCAAGTTATCAAAAAAATATTTGATAGTTTTGATTATCTGCAATTTCTAGCTTGGTTTAGCAGACTAAGATTCCCAAAAGACAGATTGCCTTTTTTTGACAAAAACCAAAATAAAAATACTGATTTTACTCTTCTCTATTTAAACATAAGCCAAGAGTCCCATACTTTTGAAAATGAAATTGAAAAGCCAGTTCTAAAGAAAACGTTCCCATTATGAAAGAAGTGTAAGAAAGGTATGGCAAAAAGTCTGCCACTTGACTCAACAGACTCAAAAGACATTGCCAACATACACTGTTTACAGACAAATCGTAAAGATATGACAAATAGCTAAACGAACAAGTTCACACGACAGGCAGCAGATAGAATAGTTTGAACCAATTGATAAGTTTTGCCAGCTTTATGTTGCATTTCTGCTAGAGGTTTGGTAACCTGGAGAGAAGTTATTAGACTGCAGAAAGAGAGACCACTTTTAGTAATTTGTTGTGGCTTTACAAGTAGGTATTTGAATTACACAGCTGATGTATTCCCAATTCTAAGCAGTCTAAACTAACCCTTGAAAACATTGTCTTGTAAGTGTAACACTCCACAGATTAACCATGCCGGGAACCTCTGAGCAGCACACATGAAGTGGCAGCACCAGGACAAGGTTGCAACCATCTGTCTAGTCTCCACCTGACCCAGTGGGAGACAAAGCTGGAACACCCACCCTTTAACCCATTCCAGCTGTGTACGCCTGCCTTTCTCACGAGGCACTCAGGGTATTCTGGTGAGACAGTACTTGTTGTTCGTTTAACTCTCAAGTGAATTGCAGTGAACTGCTTTCTACAAATAAGCTCCCTTGAACGTGGTTACCGCAGTGTCACACTAACACCAGTGGTGGCTGGGAGAAAGGCAAGTGGAGCTCGACAGGGGCCACCACTGGAGCATTTGCCTCACCACAGAGCCACAGTCACAGAAACCAGGAGAGAAAATAAGCCAGGCTCAAATCAAACCCGCAGTGGTGTTAACACTTGGTTCCTGAAATGTAACATTAACATGTCTTACTGCTGGATCTGAAGTTATACCACTGCATATTTTTATATATCTTTTATATGTGTAATATATAAAAAAATATAAATACACATTACATGCTCCTCATTATTATGTTCTTCACAGAAGTAAACAGAAATAGAACAGTTATGAAAGCAGTGAAGTAAAAAACAAAGAAACATCTTCCTAGAGAGCTGAGCTGGGAAGACTGCCAAAGGTCCAGTGCTACCACTGGAGAACTGCTGTTCTCTATTGTCATTTGTTTACTGAACACAATTTTCTTCTTTGACTCAGTGGATTAATGCAATATTAAATACTTCAACTAAAAAAAAGGTATTAAAGATTATAAAATATGTGTCTATTATACCAACGCCTACCATAAGTAGTTCTGAAGGTAAGTCATCACAAACCAACAACAAAAACAAAGAAACAAATGTACACAGCAGAATCAAAGCCACTTTGACCAAACAGTTTGGGCCTCTAACACATCAAACTGAAGATTTTTATAAATTATCTTTTTCAGTGGAACCATGGGGATTTTTACCATGTACCTCCTTGATCTATAAATATGGCTGTAGATCTCAAGACAGAAGAGATACTGCAAACATCTCTGCAACTCTCAGTATTTAGTTTAACAGATTCCATTTCATACAAACAAACAGAACAAAAGCCAACTGTTAAGATAAACAAAATCTAGGACATTGTTTCCATTTAATTATTCACAGTAAAGAGATACTCAACATTCTGATGTGCACATTAAAACTAAACAGTCTGAATGGTTGTACAGAAGTATTATGAACATTACATGAAAGGTGCTTTGTGTTTCCAAATGGAGCCTTGTCTTCAGCTGAATGCAATAATATTAATAGACAATCTACAGACTATCTCCTGATTACTGAAAGCATTACTCATAGCATGGTTTAAAGCCCTCCTTACAACATGAAATGCAGCATTAACGTGAGTCTTCAAACTGAGACACTGCAAGAACCTCCTTTCCCCTCGGCAGTTTCCCTGGTTTTGTCCAGTTTTTGAAAGGGTTATTCTAGACTTCCAGTTCACAACTTCACATACAAGCTATGAAGAAACAGCAGATCAATGAGCTCTTATAACAAAGCTATTACTTAAGCATTTGATTTTAAAAGAAAATAAACTGTGAAATCCAATTCAATATGTGCCTTTCTATTAGGGAGACAAAGCATGAGCCATTTTTCACTTTTAAGATACTCTATGACATACCACTTACACAGAGCCATTCTTTGAATTTAAAAAACCCACCTGACTAAACCATGCAATGTGGTTTCAAAATGGTTTTATATTTAATCAGAAGATTTAGCTACCACAAAGAATTTTGTTGCTTACAACACTTAAGAGCTTTATATGTAAGAATGACCAATATAGTGTTGAACTGAATTTTCCTATCAGGAAATCAAAGTTTTAAAGAACACTAACCAGAAGTAAATCATCAAATAGTTACTTCTTTGGTGACAAGTTTTTCAGCCATAGTTCATGAAAATGAGCGATTTGTTTGAGAAAAGAAAATGCACACTGAGCAGAATGTCTGATATTTTCAATGCTAACACAAGCTCTAGAAATAATAAAAATTGTTTTTGCAAAGAGTACAGATCTCTTGACAGAAAACATGAGCACAGTGTGAATCCCAGAAAGTATGTGCCCAATAAAAACCACAGCCCCTACACCTATATGGAATGAAGTTTTACAAGAATACATATTTATGTGCAAATAACAAGATGGAACACTCCACTAGATATGTAACTAATTGGATTTTTGCCTAACTTGTCTCATTATAGCTAGGAACTGTTCTCTTCAAAAATATTAATTTTTATCAGAGACACTATCTTCTCAAACTTTTCATTTAGTTAATTTCTGTTAACTATTGAAATGGAATTGTATCGATGATGAAGGCTAAGAACCAGGATAAATAAGTGTAATGAAGGTCACTATCCTGTAGGTGTTGTTCCCTAGATTTAAGCCTACTGCTCTGTTAAGCATTCCACACCTCAGTGTTGGGATCGGAGAAAAATTAAGGGGCAGGGGTGGGTGCAAACTTCCTGGCTGCCAGTTAACTATCACTACACCCTGCACTCCTCAGTCCCAAATGCAAGCTATCTATAGAATAACAGTTTCTAAATATAGCATATTGCAAATCCTAGGCAGTTTCAGATTTTTTACTGTCTTTCTGCAGAACTCCTCATTTTAAAAGATGGAAAGCAAGTAATTTTGTCTGGGCTGTGCATTTAGAAAATAATGTATGAACCTGTTGCATATTCAAAGCTTGTCCAATTTGCTGCTTCATTCAGTATGCTGTTTATGAAATCCACTAGCGTACCATACTTGATCATGCTTAAGTGATACATCCTAACTCCCACTGTTTAGCACCTGCCAACACAATCATACTCTTCATGCTGGTATCAAGGAGGAGGTCAGGAGCCCCAGGCCTGAGCAGGTGAATGCCTGAGAGGAGGCTGTGACTCCATGGGAAGCCTGTGCTGGAGCTGGGTCCTGACAGGGACCTGCAGACCCATGGAGAGAGGAGCCCACACTGGAGCAGGTACCCTGGTAGGACTTGTGACCCTGTGGAGGGACCCACGCTGGAGCAGCCTGTCCTTGAAGGACTGCACCCTGCAGAAGAGTGACCCACACTGCAGTAGTTTCAGGAGTTGCCTGTGGGATGGACTCATGCTGGAGAAGTTCATGGAGAACTATATCCCATGGCAGGGACTCCATTAACGGAGCAGGGGAAGGACTCCTCTCCCTAACCAGTGGGAGAAAACAATGTCTGATGAACTGGCCATAACCCCCACTCTGTCTCCCTGCACCCCTAGGGGAGGAGGTAGAGCTGGGAAGGAGGGAGGGGTAGAGAAAAGGTCTTACTTACTTCTCATTATCCTGCTCTGGTTTTGTTAGTAATAAATTCAATTAATATCTCTAATTTGAGCCTGTTCTGCCTGTGACAGTATTTGGTGAGTGATATGTCCCGGTTCTTATCTCAGCTCAAGAGTCTTTCATTGTATTTTCTCTCCCCTGTCCAGCTGTGGAGGAAAGCAATAGAGTAGCTTCAGTGGGTGCATCCCCCCAGGGTCAACCCACTGCACAGATTCTTACTATCAGCATGGGGTGCCATGACTAACACAGTTAAAGTCAGATTGAAACTCAGGATTAATTCCCATGTATAGGCAGTAAGTGATGCTAAAAAGATAATTTTGCTCCTCACTTCATCAAGTGCATGATCATTTAACATGCAAATGCAGCTGGAATATTTCACTTGAATTTATCTCATCTGAAAAGCTGACAGCAGTTACTCCTTTTGCCAACATAGCTTCACCATTTAAGAGAATGCCTGACAGTCTGATTTCCCCCCACTTATCCCTGACTTAAAAACCCCTAAGGGAAAGCCAGTTGAGCAGCCTGTAATGAACTACTCAAATTACCTAGGAGTTAATTGTCTCTAAGTTGAGTTAACAGTCGAATGATACAGCTGTGCTTTAGGCAGAATGTTACCTCAGCTGCCCCATGGCACTCCCTCGATTCAAGTACCACAAGCTTTCCTTACTCTGCTGGCTCCAGGCACAGCACTTGCACCAAGACTCATTGTGGCAGAGCAAAGTTTCATTTTCTAATCCCGCTCTCAGTTAGCCTTCAGGGAAAGCCTGACTACCTCTGTCACACGTGTCACAGACAGTAATGCCAAGCTGTTCTGTGCCAGTTAAATTCAAGGAAAAAACCACAATTGCTTTGAGTGAAATAACTAATTCCAGAGTAAGTGGAAGTAACAGAAAGAACGTTTATTGTTTCCCCAGCTCTGAAGAGCAAGGTAAGCAAAACCTTGAAGCCGCTGAAGAACACATCTTATGACAAAGCAAACCTTAGTAAGTAGGCACTTAAACTGCAGTGTGCAGCAGTCGGGGGACTCAGCTTGTGTGGTGAGAAGAGACAGCAATGAAACAGAAGAGGTCCCGACACTCATCAAAAGCCAGATCTACACAAAGACAGATCTAGCTTCCCACATACAAACAGCGTGTCATTTCCTTAGCTTAAGCTAAGTAAGTCCATGCCAGGGGGAACTCTGACAAACAGAGGCCAAGGATAACGTGGCCCAGAGGCTTGTTCCACTATGAATTAAACAAGAAAACACTCCGTACAGAAATGACAGTATGAATCTGGAAGTGGCATTAATTTACACAGATTCTTTTTACTGACACCTCTGAAGAGCTGAAACTAGGTACTTTTGCCATCTCCCTCTCAGACTCAAGTCTAAAGGTTCACAAACTGTGAAAAGCAGGCACAGAAATGGTCATATCATTAAAAAACCAAAACAAATCTAGAAAACCAGATGCCATGTTTTTACAAGTAGTATTCTCACACTGAAAGTGAGAAAAAGCCAGGTTTGGCATTCAGGAAAACTTTTACTACTGGTAAGGTTTGTGCTGGAGAAAGACTATAGGTCTTACTACCAGATTTTCAAGACAGCAGAACACACATGAAACAAAACCTGTCCCCACTGCAGAAGGCAGTGTCAGTAACTAAACTTTCAATGCTGTAATCTCTATTGAGTTACAGCTGGTTTGTAATACTCAGAATGTTTCAAATATATCAGAACAGTATAGTGAGAAAAGAAATGTATTAAACTGAGAAGCAGGGTAGAGCATAATATACAATAATGACCAAAAATTAGATTGCACATGACCCTGAGTTTAGTCTCCATCCTCAATCTCAGAAATTCCATGTTATTTATCAAAGTACTCCTTACAGGTAGAGAGTATTAGCTGGACTTTTCATAGTAGGGTATTTAAACATGTGTTTCTCTGTTATAGAAGATTCCCACAGTATGTGAGAGGGAGGGCATAGGATAAAATGAATATAACATGCATGCAGAGTTAAAACCTTGAAACTCATATTCTTCATAAGGAAAGGGAGAAAATTAGCTTTGTTTTACCTAAGATACACTGCAGAGAGAGACAGTGAGAGCTTTTTGTCAACTTAGCCAGCCTGTCACAGCAAGGAGGTAACTTAACCTATCAGAAGGTGCTTGGTAGACCTTGTTCCCCTACCACTTTCACACTGCTAGTATCGTCCATATTCAGCCTTTCAAAAAGATTACATTCTGTCATAGGAGAGAAAACTGACAGAAGTTCTAGATATGTCCAAGCACTAAGCTTTTCAGAAATAAAAGGTTGTTTAAATTTAAAATTAAATTAGTTTTTTGTATCCTAACACTTATGTTCCAATATACTCAGATGTATTGCTGTATTTTATCTTCCTTTAAGGCAATGCCAAACTGAAAATATGAGCTCTGGTGCACTCATAATTAATAATCAGATTAAAAACTCCTAATTAGTTTTCTTAACTCCCCATGCTTCATGCTTAGCATACCTAATTAGTTTGGTGACTTATAGAAAGTTGCTCCATGAAAGCTGAAGTTTTTCCGAACTTCAGCCTTTCAGTGCTTCCCTATAAAGGTCGTGTGTTCTGTTGGAAAGGCAACATCACCCACCAGCAAGTTCTGTGGCTGAACTTGCCAAGACTTCAGGGTTATTAGAGAACTACTCAACAAACAATGAAAGAAACACCTCACTTCAAATCCTATTCTCAGTGATTGGTGAAAGAGGTACCAGCATGTGACTTGCCCAATCTAACCAATCGGCACGTGAACTTCTGCTATTCCACAAGCACTTCAAATAAATTAATAGAGTAATTGCAGAATATCCTGAGTTGGAAAGGAACCACAAGGATCACCCAGTCCAGCTCCTGGCCCTGCACAGGGTCAGCCCAAGAGTCACACCATGTGCCTGAGAACACTGTCCAAACACTTCTTGAACTCAGTCAACTGGTGCTGTGACCACTTCCCTGGGGAGTGCCTGTTCCCGTGCCCAGCCACCCTCTGGGTGAAGAACCTTTTCCTAATACTCAACCTAAGCTAAAATACATTGTTCAAGTGAATTACTTATGTGACATTCAACCGTGAAAGGTAAAACCACTCAATTCAACTGCTTCCAAAATACACACAAAAACTAAGTTCTCACCATCAGCATCATATTGATCTGTTGTTTTAAAACTGCCGTCTTACCACAGAAAAATGTTATTTCTCCCCTAAAAGAAATCTACTGTCTTGAATCCTTTCTCCACGCCAAAGATTTCACACTGTTAGTAGTACATTAAATAACCTTCACATACCAGTTGTGAACCATCAGCTTCTGCACAGCCAGTAGTGCATTATAACGAACTTGTTGGTCTTCGTGATGCATGTGGTTCATGACCAGCTGCTTACCACCAAGTTGTTCAATCACTCTGAAAAACAGGAGAGGAGCAAGCTTTTTGACTTTCTGGACTACTTTAAATTCTGGGTAGCTATCCTATTCAACCACTTCACATTCAAGGCATTAAGAGGTTAAGTTTAAACTATATTAATATTTATTTTATTAAAATTATTTATTTCCCAAGATACACATCTCATCTGACATGTTACAAATACAGATTCTCTCCTACTAACTACTGATTTTTTCAAAGAAATTGTTTTTAAAATTTGCAACATCAGAAAGTGTTTGTACTGGACTCCTGTTTGCTCTTTTCATGGCCAGATTAATGATTTGCTGCTGCACAACACAATGTATTTTTGCCAACTACAGAACAGGTATGAAGACATAGCATGGAGATGAAAAAGAGGATTTTCAATTTCACTTTATAACTCAGTCAAAACCATCCAAAACCAACCACAGGGAATATTATTTCCCAGTAATACTAAAACATTTGTTTCATAAAGCAGGAATGGATTCAGAAAAATGAAATTGTTTCAAGCTGGAAAATTCTTGCCAAGAATTCAAGAAGTTATTAGTAATGTAATAGATTCAAAAAACCTTTATGCCTGCCTTATGCAGCCTCACATTTTTAATGAGCTAAATATAAAACCACTGCACACAAAGGCAAGAGTATCAAACACAATATTTTTTTCTTTATTATAGGAGTGACTTAAACCACTGGATTTTCAGGAATTGAAAGGATGTGAAAAAGGCATTAAACTCAAAAGCTTCCTTATGCTAGAAGAATGCAAGAACCAAAATGAAAAGTTAAAAGCCTATAATCACAAATGGTAATAGGCTCTTTTAGATGACAATACATCACTGAAATTATGGCTGAGAACATGAAGAGTCAAAGAACAGCATTATCATTCTTGCATAATGCTGCCTACAGGTACAAATCACTTCCCAGCCATGGGTTTTCAACCCAAAGGTCTAAACAGTGAAGTAGGTTCGCAGTGAATCCTATTCCTTCAAGTTCCAAATGTGTCCATAACACCACATTTAGTTTCCCCTCTCCTCAATTGCTGCTTACTTTACAGCAGTAATAGAGCCCAGTGGAACAGTTATGCGTGCACATCTGCAGTGACTGCTCCCCGTAACACCACTGCACTAAGCCAAAATAGTGGCACTTCAAAAAAGTTTCTGGATGCTGAAGATCTAGGTTTTAACACGACCCATTTAAAGGGAGAAAGAAGACACAGAAGATAAAGACAAGTGAGTACAATTTAGACTGTTACAGCAGAAAACAAATATAAAATCCACACTACATATCTGAAAGCAGGCCAGGGTGAAAAAGGGAATGCAAGTTTTTCTCTAAATCTGAGCTAGGGAAGCAAACAGCTCTAGGTCTCCATCTTTTATACATGTAAAACACAAAGCCCACATTCATAGCATTCAAGAAATTCAAAGTGTTGATAGTGCATAGCAATAACCCTCGGGCCACACAGAAGCTGCGCTAGAGGCCTGCCTTTATTTTCAGTGACACAAAGCACCAGTGCCATACTTTATTTCTGCTGTTACGCTCTCAGAAAATGCATCTTGGTGAGCCTCATGAGAAGCTCACAGCGCTATTGTCTTTACAGTTTGGTCCACAATGTGTAATTTTAAAAGCAACTTATTTAAGCGTTGGAGAACAGCCATGCAAAAACACAGTCTTTAGTTTAACAAACATTTTCTTTTGTCAGTCAAAGGGAAAGGTTGGCCGGAACTGTAACTCTAGGTCTCCGCCGTGTGCAGCAAGTAAAGTCAAGTAGTTTTACGTTCCAATTCATCTCTGCAACCTTCAAAAGCTAAAGGACAATCCAGTTAAGAGTTGACAATAAATGCTCAATGGAAACAAAAGTATTTAAGACACCGGAATTCTTCTACTCTTCTAAACCAAGGAACAGTATCCATTCTTAAAGTGAGTCATACACTGAGAGTGTGAAATACCGACCATGCGTGGGAGAAGTACATGACTATATATCAAAAAAACATAAGAAATGGACTATTATGCTGGAACTGACATATAATCCATAGGTATTTTAAGCTTTTAGTTAGTTCCAAAATTACTGAAGTCATATTTGGTAAGAATACACTGGATTACAAAAGAAATTCTTTAAAAGAAAGAGATTGAGGCATTTCAGTTTGTTCATTGGAACAGAAAGCTAAATAAGTCAAGTCTGTAAGCAGCAGCTAAAGTGTAAGAATTTGAGATAAGATTGTGGGTTAGAGCAGTATCTAGGACACTTCTTATTTGCTGATGACCACTCCTTTTGAAGGCTGGCACTTTGCTGAGTAGGCTTAACAGCCTGCGAGCTGCCTGGAGCAGTGGTCCTAAAAGCTACACATTTTCCAGCAACAGATGGAAGGATACAGGTCCTGTTTTCCACTCTTGATTTCATAGCTTTGGTCCAGCAACTCCATGGCCACACTAGCCCAAACATTCAGGTAGATGCATTCAAGCTGTTTAAAGCTTATGGCAAACACGTAATAAAATGATTTCATACAAAGAGCAGCTCAAAGCAAGAACAACCACTATTAGTCAGTCCTCCAACTTTGCCACTTGCAGGCAGCACTATTTCCACCTTACTGAAGGATATCTTGCCTCTCTTCCAAGTACCATTTCAGTTCAAGCAGCTGACAAGACTATAAGGGCTGTGAGTATTTCTGGAGTCAACAAATCTTCCTAGCATATGTATAGCCTGAAGTTTCAGCCTGTTGTCCATGTTTCTACTACTGTCAAGACAGCAGTCTGCACAAGACGTGTTCATGAAATTCCCAATAAGGCTAGAAGGCCATTCTCATCTTATATATTGAGCTGGTTTTAGCTGAGGTAGTTAATTTTCCTCTTTGTACTAAAACCACTGTTGATTTCATCACTGCTGAGCAGCATTTGCACTGCATCATGGCCTTCTCTGCTCCTCAGCCCACCAGCAAGGGGGCTGGGGCTGCACAAGGACTTGGGACAGGACACAGCCATGGCAGCTGACCCCAGCTGACCAAAGGGATATTCTATACCATATGGCATCATGCTCAGCATGTAAAACTGGAAGACGGAGGAGGAAGGAGGGACCATTTAAAGTGATGGTGTTAGTCTTTCCAAGTACCCATTAGGCATGATGGAGCCCTGCTTCCCCTGGGATGGTTGAACACCTGCCTGCCCATGGGAAGCAGTGAATTAATTTCTCGTTTTGCTTTACATATTAAATTGTTTTTATCTCAACCCACAAATTTTCTTACTTTTACTTTTGTTTCTCTCCTCCATTCTGCTGTGGGGAGAGAGGAAGTGGCTGTACAGACCTGAGTTGCCAGCTGGGGTTAAACTAGACATCCATTAAACCCTGACCAGAAACCAGGAACAGACCACTTCTTTGCTATAAAAATTAAGTCACATGTCCCTCAGTCTGAGTGATGAGCCAGATTCCTGCAAAAACCAAAGGCTTCTTTCCGCTTCAGTGGTCTCTACTTTAGAAGTGCAATTATTCAGTAAACATCTTTGCTAGCAGGTTTTTAAAGCAGGAAAATATAGCAATGTCTGTGTGTATTTCAACAGGAATTTGGGTTTAAAATGAACGTGAACGCTTTCACCAAAATGTGTATTTGTGTAGCTAAAACATGCTTAAATGGAAGAGTGACAACTGAATCTGTGCATCACTGAAATTACAATAGCATTTATTTGTGGAAAAAACTTCTCTGTAGTCTTAAGTCACAAAAGAGTCTTTATCATTGTTGGAAAAGTCCATGGCTGCAGTATTCACGCATGGGCAAGGACTCTGCACACATGGAGGAAAAAGTGCAAAAGCCTTTACTGCGTTTCAGAAATTCTCTTAAATACCAGTAGCTAACAGGAAATCACCTCATATAAACAGGAAAGATGTTCACCTCAGTGTCCCCCAATCACCTGGAGTATTTCCCAGACGTTGCCTATTATGGTAAAAGGTAAACAATACCTTACAAGGTCAGAAACTGCAATTATCACATCTCATAGGGCTGACACTGTCCAGAAACCCACAATGCTCTCTCAGCCCTTCCCCGGTGACCTGGCTGTGATCCCAGGGTCACCTCCGGGTCTGAGAACGAGGCTCTTTCTCTGGCCAACAAGGCCTAATCTCTCTTCCAGCACACAGTGTAGCCCAACACATGTCTGCCCTAAGTCAAATAATTACAGTCAAATTAGTCACAACAGAGAGGAAAAATTATATGTTGATTAAACTCTTGGTAGTTTGTGGGAGCCAGTAAGCATCCCGAATCAGGGAATTAGAGAGTCAATTTCTTCTGGTGCCTGGCTTCTGCTTTAGTCTAAACATTGCATTCAATACTTACTTTAAACATTGGTTCCCTTCACCATTAAGAGACACTGAAATACTTCAAGTCAAAGATCTAGTTCACATTTTCTTATCTGATCCAGTTTGTGTCTTCTCATCTTCCCAGTGAATAAAACTTAAGCATAACCTGCAATCCCTTTGTAGCATATTTTAATATAAATAAGCAAAAAAAGCCACAGGCACAGTACACACTCCTGCTACTCTCTTAGAATAACAACATACTGGCATTTTCCTACCGTTTCCCACGGGGATAGTGTCGAACATATTCTCCTACATCATGAGCAGCTACAGCCAGCACTTGTGGATCATCAGAAACCTCCAGAAGTTTTGTCAGGATTCTAGAAAAGAATTTGAAACAATCAAGTCTCAGGTTTTCGGTTGGTTTTTATTTTTTTTGTTTTGGTTTTCTTATTTATTGAGGGTTTTTAATCAATAATAACTTAAAATAACAAAACCCATAAACATAAAAATGCTTTACAGGTCACCCAAACAGTAAAGCTAGAACTTCTTCCAAACATGCAGTTGTACTTGATGAAACTGAGAACCTGCCCTAATTAACAGAATTATTTAAAGTATTCACTAGAGTCAGTTCAGTGAGCTACCTACACAAATAGCTATAACCAAGGATTACAAAAATCCCTCCTTTTTTAATACTTTGACTTCAAGACCAACAGTTCTGAGTTCTAGATAAGCTGCATTAAAAAGCAGTTCTGTCCTAACTCAAAGACTGAGAAGATGAAAGCTGTTACTACCTTGTAACTTACTCCAGTGCCACATGTTATTTTCTTAGCATGTATAGAAACACAGAGCTGTAAGAAGTAGAAAACAGCTTCTCAACTCTTAATACTGTCTGGATTTTTTAATTAAGTAGTTAAACCACCTTTAGTGGAAAACAGCTACAAGTAACACTGTTCTCTAGCCAGTAATGAAAAGCGGCAATATGACACAGATTATGAAGGTTAGGCACAGCTGAAAAGGTTAAACATACAGATCACTGGAAAATTAGATTATTCTATACTTAGTGAGATGACAAATGCGTCCTGATCAGAGAAAGCTATAAACAAGCTGAAATAGGTAGGTTAAAAATTCAACTGGAATTTAAAAAAAACATTCTGGTAAAATTAAATTACCACAGCCACTGCCTCCCTAGAAGACAGAAAGTGACAGAAAGAGCACTTCTCAAATGAAAAGAACCTTTCAACACAAAGAGGAAGCAGAAACTTGAACCATAACACTAATCAGATGACACCAAAGATCTATACAATATTGTTGAAGAAAATACAAGTGCACCATCAAAGTAGGCAACAATGGCAGAAGGTATGAAACAATTATGTTTAACACTAGTGTAATAGTATTAAATTTAGAAAACTAATAAACAAGCAGATAAGGAAAAATAAAATTATGTGGCTTAAAGCAAATAAGTATCATCTGTCAAATGCCTTACAATGTAAAAAACTAAGTTCTGAGGTGCAAGAATCTCTCCATTATGTTGTGGCAGAGGGTGGGTGGGTTTTTTGTGGGTTGGTGGTGTGGTGTTGAGGTTTTAGGGGGTTTTTTTGAGTTGGGGGTGTATTAAAGGAACTATTAAAGATCACTGTCTCTGTAGCAGCACAAGCACAATAAATTAAGTCCCAGTATGAGGAGAAATAAATACAGCAAAACATTGTAATCACTACAGGAAATACTAAGCCTCAACATCAACTTCATGCCGCGGTTTCAGCATCTAAAAGCTTTAAGTCTATAATCCTACATATTCAGCAATATGCCCTCAGGGAAGAATTTATCAGACTTGTTTTGGTGAGGTGTCATGGCAGTTGAAATGCACATAAAGCTCAGGATCACCTTGCTCTTGCCATGCCTTCTAACATCTCACATGCTCCACTCAACCTCTTGATTTCTGTTAGATCTGGCACTTATTAGCAAGCACTGAACTGAAAGAACATCGTGTATTATCAGTTAATGACAAACAACATGAAACAACTAAGAGCCAGGCATCATTTCAGGACATAGTTTCATATGCCAGTCAGCCAGTCCTTCACTGCAAAAGAAAATATGAGCTTCAGGTTCACTTCACCTAACAATCTCTGTACTCCAAACAGTCCCAACACAAAAGAGACAGATTGCTGCATAATGCATTGAGTCAAATTTTTCATGGGACAGTACCACAACTTTCAACTCCCAAATATCCAAGACAGGAGTTTATTACTTGGATAAACATCACTACACAATACAAAACTAAGACTAAGATACAGTAAAAACATTCTTAATCAAATCAAACCTGCATGCAAGTTAAGCTAGAGATATTCCCTCTATCATCAATACATTTTGACCAGTAAAAGCAAATAAACAATTCTGCTTTTGAACAGAACAAACTATACATTCTAAAATAAGTAGGATGTTTTGACTTGCTTTCATCCTTGACACTACTTTGTGTGAAAAACCTATGATAGATTCAGGTTCATGTAAACACAGAAAATACTGTAGAATCATGTGATTTAAGACTCGAAAACTTACTTCAGTAGTTCATAATTCTTCTCATTTAGTCTTACAGCATTCTCCCGCCAAAACTTCTCAGACTTGTGCACAGGACTCCACTCCAGTCTTCCTGACTTGAGCTCAGAACTGTATTCATCAAAGGAGCTGCAACATAAGACCTAAATGAGATACTGGCCAAGCTTCTGAGAACACTTTGAACCATATGCCCAAGCCTGTCCCTAACAAAGCTGGAGCTCAAATTGCCATGACACATTTGCAGTGCTCTGCAGAGTATGAGAATTGTTCCCTGTCTCAACATTTTATAAGTAAGAAAATGTATGAAAGGCAAAAAGAAAAAACAGTTTTCAAACACACCCCTCTTTCCACCCCAAAAACTATTCCCAGAAAAAAAAAAAAAAAAAGGACAAACCCAAGCCACACAAATGCAACACTTTGGAATTTAATTTGCTGTTTTGCTGGGTTTTTATGATTTAACTTCCCCAACCAAGGATTCCAGTCTTCATCTTCCATCCACTTAAACCTTTATCACTACCTACAATATGCACTTCAATTTAGGCACAAGACCAAGAACTAGGTAAACACTAGCAAAAACTTGAGTTAATCTGGACAGTAGAACTTACTCTAATCAGGTAGTCTGCAGTTTTGACAGGAAATCCTTTAAGATAATTTTCAAGTCCTTTAACAATTTATCAGTTACAAAGATCGCATATATAAGTGAAGATTTATTTTCTATTCAGCCTCTAAATACTGATATACAATACGAAAGTAACAACACACACATCTCTGTATGCTCTATCTTACTAAATAGCACTTACATATCATAATTATGTAGATATTTTAGCCTTCCAAAAGAAAAAAGTTCTACCAACATTCACTTAACTGTATTTTTTAAAGTGCACACTGCAAAGCATACCTAAGGTCCTGCACGCTCTCGCCAAGCTTGTCCAGTAGAAATTTGATATCTTCACTGATGTCTTCATCATCGTATTTCTGCTGATCCAAATTCTCCAGCTGCTTTAAAACCTTACACTGAATCATGGCAAGAGCATATTCTTGGCGAGTTTCTCTCTCAGTAGATTTCTCTAACAAATTCTAGGGAAGTAAAGATGTATTTATTTTGTTTAAGAACAGACTAGTTTGAAACAAAGTATTTTTAAGAAATTCTTACTGGAACTTTTTAATTTAGTAAGTGACAAAACTAACCACTTCCTGAAATAATCCCTCTCTTTAATACTAGAAAGTACTAATTCACCTGTTTGGAATATTTTCCACATGAAATTGAGGTGGCTACAAAGACTATTCGAAGAAAAAGTGCAGGCTTATATCCCAGATACCAGAACCTCCATCATAAACAACTGCTTTTATCTTGGATTATCATTTTACATTTCTGTGCAGCAATAGCATAAAGCAGAGAGAGTTTTAAAAAAAAAAAACAACCTACAGCCTTACTTTCAATTCAAAGTTACCATCTGGCTTAGATCAGGTCTTTTCAAGTTTGGGAATATTCCAAATAGACATTTTTATTCAAATAGAAGCTTGTTTGTAATATTGGAATTACAAGCACAGAATGCAGTAGTCAAGTTCCAATGTCATTTATTCATTACATTTCTACTCAATTTAATCAGCTTTCAATTATGGTTTTCAATCAGAGCTGGCTGCCTGCACTTTTTGATAAAGCTGAAAACATGAATTTCATATAAAAGACAAAGTCCTTAACAAACAGGACATGTGTTCATATAAATAAGACTTAACATCTACCAGAAATAAGCAGTGAAACTATATAGAAGGAATTTGACTGCATCACTCTACTCACAGAACTATTACACTTAAGGTTTCTTAGATATCAGACATCCTATTAGTTACTGAGGCATAACACTGCAAATCAATTTTAAAACTTGCAAACTAAAAATAAGTCGCATTACTGCTTTTAATGGCCATATACAATTAGCTTTAATGTGCAAAAAAAAGCCACCCCAGTTTCTACTTCAGTAAGAGAACTAAAAGGTAATTCACAGAAAGTAATGCTAATTTACTTAGCATTAAAACAGCTAATGAGAGCAAATGAACAAATAATGAATCTGAAATAAGACAATTCAACAGGTTCAAGGAGCAGGTGGATAAAGGTTCCAAAGAACTCCTAGTTAAGATAATTGCAAGCAGATGTGGAAGCTACTCCAAATATTACCACCTATCTCATACCACAGTGAGATACTCATGCTTTTCATAGTAGATTTGAAAGGATATATTAACAAAGTAAAAACACAAACACATGACTATACAGATGGATCAGTAAACTACTCAGTAGTAAAAACCAAAGTCTTAAGGTGTAAAACTAGTTCTAGGCAGGAAACAGACATAGAAGGCAATAAAAGTGCAAAAATGAGAGGAAAAAGTAATAGGTAGAGAAAGTAGTAGATTCAAAGAGAGGGGAATGCCCAATACTTGTTGTTTTATAGGAATAAATATTACATTTGCAATTCTATACTTCAGGCAATTAAACTGACGAAAAGGTGAAATATATAAAATTAGGAGAAATCAAGTAGTAGAGAAGACATCCAAGTTGCCAAGACTCATGGAGTACCTTCAGTAGTGCACAGACAGATTTTGGGAATCATCAAACCTAGTCTTTTATGCAATTCCCTCCCCCCCCCCACCCATAAACTGATACTGTGGCATCTCACACAGGAAAAGGACTATTATGCCTCTGCTACCTATTTTAATTTTGCTTCACAACTCACAGCTCTGATGTCTAATTTCTAATCTATTATGTTCCTGGCTGCCAGTTAACAACTCATTGTCACGCCAACACGAGTCCTTAATGCTGGAGAAAGGAAACAGCTAAGTTACACTTCCCATAGCCTGTAACAGAAACACCTTATTCTTCCTCAGCTTTTATTTTAAAAAAACTTAGCTTCATTTTTGTCTTCTCTTGCAGAACACAGTAAATCTAAGAACTAGCAATTATTTCTCCTACTTTTTATGATCTCAGAATACAAAGAAACTGAATATAAACTGCTGAGCTTCTCAGCTTCTCTCTTTTAAATTTTTTTTCCAATCTGTCTTGCTATATGTCCCTGTTTAATCCCAACATTAAGATCTTTAAGAACACTACAACATCTACAGAGTAAGAATAGTAAGAATATATAGTTTCCAGTTATAGTAAGAATAGCTCCTAGTGAACACCTCATACCATCACTGTACTCCTTCAACAAGACAAACAGCAGATTCTTATGATCTGCCTTAACCAGAAATCTTTCAGAGGCAGATGTATTCAGATAGAGACACAGAGTAAGCACCTTCACACAGCTTATCACTGCTAATCAGCAAGTCAGTAAGCAACAATTTCCCTCTCCCCATTCTAATTTGCTTGCAAAACTTACTATTGGAACACAATCCACATCCAGGAAAACAAACAGCTTTAAAGACCTACATTTTCTACTCAGGATACCAAGTGCTGCTTTGAAACAGCATTGCAAGTCGTTACAGCATTCCTGTATTACTCACAAGACACTTAACAAGCATGCACATAAAACTAGTAGCATCCATGAACATAAAATGGTCCAGTAAAAATATCAAGCCTAGGTACCCAGTTATTCCTAATTAACTTAAACAGGACCAGCAATTTTCAGGTAATGCAGACACAGTAAGTCTTATATGGGTATTTTCATCTGCCCTTACCAAGAAAAGATTTTTGGACTAGAAGATAAAAATAATTTCTCAGTGGGACAAACATATGTATTCAAAATAATATTTTGTTAATTAAAGCTTCATAAGGTAAGATTTATCAGCTATTAATAACTCCAGGGTTTTACAGTAGTACCAGTAAGAAAAAGAACATTGAATTAGGAAAGAGAAATCACTAGTGCCTGTGTTAACATTGTTTCTTTTAGTCAACCTTATTTTAAGAAGGCATTGAATAACAGATATCTATTACTAGTAATAGCATGTCTATTACCTGTAGCAAAACTCAAGTTTACAAAAAGAAAAACCAAAAAAACATGGAGAATTAAGCTTTCAATCAGCTTGCATATATATTATAATATGGTCCAGCAGAAACAGCTGTGCATCAGCAACATTTGAGACCTAGGAATCTGTGAGAGAAGCACAGCATGACTGCAGTCAACAGATACTTACCCGAAATGCTGCAAGGATGATTCTGGTTACTTTCTCTTTGACAGATTCCTGAAGAATATCTGACAGCACGGGGACAATGTTGTACCGACGAAGATATTCACACATTTGAGGGCTAAATGCCAGCAGCCACACACAGAAAATCATCTGATACTGGAGCTGAAAACCGCATTTGTTGCTCAAGACACCCATGATGCTAAAAAAATTGACATAGTACACATTTAATTTTTAAATAATGTCTACATAGGTTGCATTGCTCCAATCTGAAACGCTAAAAGAAACAGTAATGGGAACTCATTGGAAAGAGCTGCTGAGGATGAGCATACAACAAACACTTCACAGTAACCTGCATCACTATTTACCACTGCATAAGCAGCTTGTTCAGAAAGCCATCTCTTAAAGATATGGTTATTTTCTCCTTAGCCTTAGAGCCATAAAGCAGCTTTTCCCATGTGAACTGATGTGGTACTGGATCCATCTTCTGGTGCACCAAGACAGTTTTTCTACTGGCATGTTTAAAACATTATTTGTCACTCTAGAAGAAACAGAGAAACACACAGCTGCTCCTTCAGAGTTAAGAAGGAATAAACAGGTAGAACAAAATCTACACAAATTGAACTCCTTTCCTTAATTGTCCTTGTCTACAGGAGTGTCTGAAATGAGCCGAAGTATTCATTGTTTAATAGCGAGTTTTCAGAAAATCACTCATAGATGCTAATATACAAAGTGCTGCTAGAAAAAAAATAGTATCACAAGATCTACAAGAAGATATCATGCAGAAGGTTTGCTAAGCTGAAGTTTTGAAAATTTAGTAAGCAATTTAGAGGTCCATTCTGAAATAGCTAACTCAATTTAAAATTTAAAACAGAATCTACCTTCAAAACCATTCTTATCAAGTTTAAGACAAGTTCAAACATGGTGAAACACAGGCTTATTGCAATGCTTTAATACTTGATTAAAAAGCATCCTTGGTTTCAGCAGTGTCATCTTGACACATATGAACATCACCTGAAATTTTACTTCACTAGTAATTTTGACTTTTCTCCATTTCAGTGTAAAGGGGTATCTTTCAATTAAGTGCACATCATGTACCAACCATCCCCAGTAGAGGCATAGATGGCAGAAAAATTATTTATAGGCAAGCATTTTTTAAGTAAGATTAGTGCCAAGATCCTAGACTAATGCAAAGCTATTTATTAGGAGAATTGGATAAAAGAATGACCTACTTGAAGCCATACATGGAAAAAACCCGGTCTTAGCTCTAGAAAATGTTTCTCTTTTCACTAATGTTTTCAGACAGAACAATTCCAAACTCAAAGACTAGGATGATTAGCAGAAACTCATTTCATTAGTCCTTGTTCTATTAAATAATAAACAGAACATCTTCAGCTGAACACAAATGGTTATATTCCTGTTCAGATACATACTTAAGCAGTTCTTCTTGAACAGGAAAGTTGCATTAAAGCCTCAACAATGCAAGTTTCGTCTGTCTATTTGACCGTGTTAATGTTCGAAAACAAATCTCTTTTGTACTCAAACAGTACAGCTGTCCATCACAAGAGAGTTCTAGTCCAAAAAAAGGTCACTGGGATATGTATTACTGTAAGTGCAAGTATAGCCATATAAATGGAAATAGATGCTCACCAATTTACTCCATCTGCTTCTACCCATGCAAAGCGGTATTCATTGACTCTGAGCATCAGCTGCAGACATCCAGCAACACACTGTACATACTGGGAACTCTGGGTGAAAAGAACAACACATCACTTCTTGCAAGAAGAGTCAGGTAGTAAGTGCTGAAGTACAGTTTTCCAAATTAGGCTTTACTGGCATAAAAGGAGAAGAGTTCTGAATATTAAAGAAGTGTTATGCAAGTGATACCACTTTACATTATCAGAACATTTGAACATGCCTTCCTTCAGTATCTATGAATGAAAGCTGTCTTCTGTTTGAATATATTTGCCAGAGCCTGTTTTTCTCACTTCTTACTCAATTGTCAGCATTACCTTCCCTAATACTAATCATACATTAATCAGATATGCTGCTGATAAAATGTTTGCTTTTTTCCTCCCTATAAGCCTTTTCCTTGAAAGTCTCGTGGTAGCTCACTCACATAATACAAGATCAAAGTTTTCAAACACTTAATGAAGTAAAGAAGTTAGGCAATCCCATATGAAAAGAGAGGAGGCAATAAACAGAACAGAAAATAAAGAGTAACTCATTCTGTATCTCTCATGAGAGATTTAAGTCCTTTATGTAAAACCTAAGTCTGTGCATATGGGCTCAAATCATCTAGCACATAATTTCCCTGTGTAAGTATTCATTTTCACACCCCATGCAAATAAAACAGCTATAAACACACAGACAGCTCTCCCACCCCAAATAATGCATTAATTTATCCACATCACCAATCCATGTACTATTGAACTTGGAGTTTTCTTTTTAAAGAGTCTGTCATAAAAGCATTGTCTTCCAACACTATTACAATTGAAATTTCGTAATAGATACCAGCTCTCATTTCCTGTGTAAAATGCTACAACTGCATCTCTAATTTATTCTGAAATTAGCCAGGACCTACTTGAAAATCCCGCATAAGCTAGATCTGAAATCCGAACACTAATGAAGTTAAGGCACTACTTACCCAATTTAATTATCCTAGAACATATCTGCACTCTCAGTTCTGCTGCTCTGGGACCCTGCCATGGCACAGTACATTCGTGCCGTGCCACAGGGCAACGAATACAGATTGCTGAGCAAGTCAGAGGAGCTCACGGCTCCACAGTGGTGTTGTGTGCTGTACAACTATTTACTCTTTTATGGCTGTATGACAGAGGGCTGCCAGTCTAACAAAACCTTACACTATGGCACACAGATATGCACATGAAATACTGAAATACTTCAACTTCTATGCTCAGGCCATTGTTTTACGCCCATAGTTGTGCATAAGAGTCTTGTATCTTTTCTACTTTAAACCCCAGACCGGGGGTAATTTAAGAGGCTCTTCTCTACAGGAAGCTAACACTTTAAAGCCATGACTACATTTACAAGAACAACAAATCCCAAGTTAAGTCTTCTGAGGAACTGTGACCACTTTCAGGCTGCAAAAGGAACAAAAGACCAAACTAAATTCTACTCCACATTCAAGAACTATGATAAACTGCCTCATCATGCCACAAAAAATCCAGTTAGGATGATCATTTGCATTTGTTATATTGCCACAGTTCATCTCCAAGCTCAGCAGCTATTATAGCTACATGAAATTCAGTATTAAAAAAAAATATTGATGCAAAAAGGACAATATATTTTCCTCTGAATTCAAGCTATTCAAATATGAAAAGCTTACAGCTTTGAAAGCACTCTCACAATTTCATGCTACAGTGGTTTAAGGGCAATATCAGCTTTAATATCTGATGTGCCCTTTTCTGAGTCCTGCACAGCACAACAGTCAAAAGCTTCTCAGTTTCAGGTTTCTTCTACAAGTCCAACAGCTCAGTGGTAAACAGACAGTACTGAATCACAGAATCATTTGGGCTGGAAAAGACCTCTAAGATCACCAAGTCAGGACTTAAAATTGTTCAAATATTAAATTAATTTCATATAATTTTTTCAAGTTTCAACAAAGAGAATCTTAGATACATCTACAGCATTAACAAGACAAACTAACTTGTAAAATATACGCTTCCACTGCCAATGTTCTATGTGAAATCAGTGTTTAAAAATACTTTTGTTTCTTGGCGCCATCACCTGGCACTCTGTTGTACAGTTCTGATTCCAAGTACTTCTTATCACTGGCACCAGAAGAGATCTGCACCTTAATCCGAGGAGTGGATATCACCTGCCCAAAATAGCAGATTGACAGATTTCAAAGATAAACTCACATCACTTGTGGAGACTGCTCCTGTATCCACAGAACCCCCTGTACCGCGTAGTTTCTAGGAAAAGAAAAAATAAAAGTTTAAAATCAGAGTTGTTCTTCACCCTCAAGGAACAGTTGCTACCTAGTTTCTTTCAGTTCTCCAATCTTCTAGTCATAAAAAAAAAAATATTTAGAATCCATTAGATATTTTTCCTGCTTAATATATTATTGTAATATATTGGATTTATTTCCCACACACACTTCATGTCTAGAAGAACGTGCTTGGAGCTGATCTGGTATATCAACATTTAATTTTTAATTATTTAAGTGTGGATTTACTCAAGACATTTATTTATCTTAGAATTTGCAAACTGTACTCTTGCATCTTTCTGAAGGAAATTCCAACTTTAAGATCCTCCTTCCAGAGGGAAAAAATAAAACTCCTTTTTAATAAGCCCAGCTTAGAAAACTATGAAAAATATATCATTAAATCTACTGAATGTTTCTCAGCTCTCCAGAATCCACTTCTAATACAACACTAAGAGAATGAGTGACAAATCACTACATTTTGAAGGAAGAATGTCCAAAAATGAATACAAAGGAGAATGATTCATCTTTGAAGGACAAGCCAGAAGTAAGTGGTTCATACTGAGCTAATAGCATAAAAATACTGTCCAAATAAGTCAGAATTTATTCAGTTTCAAGACACAGGACTAAAAGTAAAAGCTTTGTACTACAGTAGACTGCAAAAAGGTTTTGAAATTCAATTTCTGCTGCCATGTGATTTTTCTTCCAGCAAAAGGCTCTGATAACCAAAACAATAGAAGCAAGACAAAAAAAACCCTCATCTCATATTTTCTCAGTGTCCAAAAGAAAAAAGCAGTGTTAACTAACAGAAAAGGCAAAAATATAATTAATTTACATTTCAAGGACTAGAGTAAAACATCTAAAATACTAAGTTAAAAACTAAGTGCTTGAATAAAGAACATTTAGCTTTAAAAATGACAAAGTAAAATTTCATTTTAAAAAAACAAAACCAAAAATATACCTCTTGTTTGCACATTTATACATTCATATTCTTGAAAAAAGTTTCCGAATTTACTGTAAAGTTTAAACAAAAGCAGCTTTTTACCTGTGAACTAAGCTGAGTTTTAATCCAGTTGAAATAGTAATTCAAGTCGCTGCCTTCCATAAGCTCCCTCCCCCAAGCAGCCAGTTTGGCAATAATTCTTGCTGCCTGAAAAAGAATGCAATAAATAGATTTTTTTAAACACAGCAATTTCAGAACTCAGTGAGAAGTCCTGTAAACTTTGGAAACCAAGTTTAGATGAAAGACAGTCCCTTACAGAAATCTACCTGTTTTCTATGTAGAGGACTCTTCATGCACAGTAATTTTTTTCTTTTCAGCTTTCTGCTGCTTCTACTTCCAGTAACTCGTTTATTTTCATGATGTTATCAGTTACCTGTAGCTGTTGAAGTTCTCAAGGCACCAATAAAGATCTCAGAAGGAGATGGAGGGAAGCTGTCGATGGGCTACTGCTGCAGCACACCATTACAGTCAGAAATCAATCAACAGCAAGACACTTGACGGCCTAACGCCTGCAGGCTTGATTTAAGCAGCTATGGCATATGCCAATACAAATGATAACATAGTATTGAAGGTCTTTCGTACTTAAACTGAAGGAAGTTATCTGCAAGAAGGGAGAAGTTTCAAGCCCAGAAAAAGAAGAGCAGAAAAGCAAAATGGAAGGTAGAATTTAAGAATGAAGTTGGGGAGTAAAAATGTGGTCAGGTTAAGAATTTTCATGATGCCTATGACCCAAGAATACCTAAACAAGAGTTTACTTCTACATCAGTCTTTCCAAACTATAACTGAAGTAAATCTATGTTGCCGCCTGAAGCTTATTTGCAGAAGCATTTGAGCCAGCTTACATATAAAGAGGCAGTGTAACCAAGAAATTACTGAAGCAGGGATTCATTTGTGCGCACACAGTTCCATGATGCAGTGAGGACACTATTCCAGCCACCTTTCCACCTTACTGCATTCACATGTGCAGCACCACCACCACTGATTTCTGGAGGGATTACAAGTGTGAATGTGGAACAACAATCTCTACACTAAAATGTGTCAAATCCCCTTCTGAATGCAATTAAATGACCCTATAAAATCCCTCCAGCTTTAAACCTCAAGATATTAGCTCTCTAGTCAACCGTGCTTCTGAGTTAAAACTGCTACCTGGCCCCTGAATGAGAGACCACTCAGCAGAATCTGAGCCTACACAGAGGATGAGTATTTTTATCTGCCTAGGCAGATGTAATGATGTGGCATCGAAAGTCTTCCAGTGTGCACAGTAAAGAAGAAAATAAAATAAACCCAACAAAAACAACATAATCCTGAAACTTGGTTTTGAAAACATTCAAGTGCTTTAAAAAATCATGCACAGTACTAAAAGGTATAATAAGGCAGTAAACTTAGTGGATCCACTTAAAGTGGATTCACTTCACGTGAGGTTCTCTGTGACTTGTTAAATTATTTGTGTATTTCTGCAGTATGTAAAGCAAACTATATCTGAATAACACAAATCTGAGTAGAGAAATGCTGACCATCAAAATTTCTATACCCTACACTTAAAAGCCACCATTCCAGGGAGATTAAATTGTTTGTACTACAAGAGTCTAAAAATTATGCTTTACCTGCATATTTGGGAAATCAGCATTGTCTGACTGCTCAAACTGCAGTTTTGCAGGATGGGTATTCAGTAGCATAACCACCAAAAAAGCCACAAAATAAACCACATTGACCAAAAAAAAAACCCCAGCCACCTCTTCCCTCAGCTACACCAAGAAATAGGATTCACATCCATGCAATCAACCAATTAGATTTTAAAAATAAATAAATAAATAAATAAATAAAGCCTGACATTCTTCTTCAGAACATGCCAGCTCATTGTTCAAGCTGCAGTACAGCCCCAAACACAGTTGCAGTGGGCACACCCCAGGGCAAACAGCATGGCTTGCTCGGTGTCCTGCAATCCTTGCACCAGTCCTGCCACCGCAGCCTAATGCAGGCCAGGTATGTGGGCTTGTAGTTCAAGCCTCTGATTTGACTTTATCATATCGTGCCAGCACAAAGATATGCAGTGAAGAACAATTCATAGCTGTGCAGTTTTCTCTTCTTCAGGCCATAATATAAGTTTCACTGTTGGAAACTGTGGTCTCCACTAGGAATTTACAGTAATACAACCATATTTTTGCCCCACAAGAAAAAAAACCTGCTGAGATGAAATGGCCAGTTGTAACCACTGATAACAGAAGAATATTAGGATTCCAGAAAAGTTACTCCATATACAGGAGCAGCAAACAGTAGTTAAAGCATAGAAGAAACCACACACCGCATATGGCTGTATTGGGTTTGGCTGGGATGGACTTCATTTTTCTCATAGCAGTCCATATGATGCTGCAGTTTAGACTGGTGTCCAAAACAGTGCTGGTAACATATCAATGTTTTAGGTACTGCTGAGCAGCACTTGCACAACATCAAGCACTTCTCTGTTTCTCACTTTCAGTGAGTCAGCTGGTAATCAGAGCACATGAAAAAACAAGGTTCATCAAGGTAAAGATACTCCCCTTGCACACGATAAGAACTTAAATTCTAATATTTGTACAGCATTGACTGGCAGTTGTGATAAAAGTTTTTCAGGTATGTTTTACCATACTTCTTAATTCTAAAATCTCTGCTTTTCTGAATTTTAAAATCTGCCCTCATCTCCCAGAAATAAACCAGTGTCAATAAACAGTGTAACTTTGCTTTTTAAAATGTGGTTAGGTGAAGCTTGTATTAAGAATGATTTGTCTAGACTGCAAGAGGAAAACTTTCGAGTCCAGGCAGAAGTTTAGTTTCAAATTCCAAAATCTCCTGAAGAAAAATAGAACCAGCATTTTTCTCTACCATCTTCAGAGACAGGTTCATTTAAAACTTACCATATGCACAGTGAAGAGATCTTGTCGATTCAACATCGGCAGAAAATAGGACCATGCAGTGTTTTTACCACGTTTTGCATAATCAAAGAAGATGCAAACACGCTGATGATTTTCCTGTAAAAATTGAGAGAGAGGAAAAGATGACAGACTTGTAAAAGCATTCGACATAAAGCAGTTATTTGCTCCTCGTTATGTTGGCATAAATTATCAGAGCGTATCCTAGCTTGTAAGAGCCCATGGAAATTTTTCAGTTAGACAGTTACTTGTGGATACAGTTCATTTCAGCACTCCAACATCAAGGCTGGAGATTTGGGGTGGAGGAAACAAACCTTGAAGCCTCAGTTGTATCCCAGTACTCCAATACCTGCTTGAGCAAAAACACATATATTCTTTTGAACACACAAGTGGAGTAAGGCAAACGAGAAACAAGCTAAATACTGTCATTTTTTACATGGAACACTACTCTTCATCCAATCAATTGTTCTTGATTAAAGTCCACACAAAGTTTTCAACATATTTCTACTTCCACACAAGAGCCTGTTGTTCAACTTCTGCTGCGAGTGAAACCTTGGGGGTGTAAATTAGCTTTTCCATTCCTCTCATCTTCTCTCCCAGATGAGGCTGCAACAGATTCAGCGGTTAACTCAGGCAACCTGCAGGTCTAAAAGAGCACACATTCACCAGAGGTCTGTTCTCCAGGGCTCCTCCCCTGAGCCACAGGAGACCACAGCTACCTGAGCCTGGGCACTGGGGACAGCCTCTTTAAGTATTTCCCCTGATAATCACTATGCAAAGCAGCTATTACAGTTCTCCTTACAGCAGGCCAGAGAACAGGCCATATGATCATAAAGGAGAAAGAAAAGCTCTGTTGTTTCCTAATAGCCTAGGATATAGACAGTCTCCTAAAAAATCTAACATTTGAATTCTTGCTTTTCCTCAAGCATTTCCATATGCTTTCCAGCCTGGTGGATTGGAAGCTTCCTTTCTGAAGAGATGTCTCCACATTGAAGTCAAATTACTATGACCAAGTACACAACTCATATCAAGGGAGGCAAATGAGAAACTCACAAAAGGGCAGTATCTCAGTCTCCACTATCCAGACATTTTAATTTTCAAACTCCCCTAGCTAGAAAGGCTTTTCTCCATCAATTCTGCACCCTATTATTAAGTCTAGGGACCAAAAACCTGCTAGGCAAGCCTCCTTGTTGGAATATGATCCATTAAGCAGAAGATGACCTGAACATATCCATGATCCAAACAGTGGCATCTTACTAAGTCTTAGAGCTTCAACCAACCCTTCCTTGAAAGTAACAGTCTTCACCTCAAAACACAAGTTTTCTCACTTTTACTCTTCCAATTCTCTTTGCGATCCCACTGCTGGATGTGTGAGCAAGTGCTCAGCTGCCAGCTGGGGTTAAACCACAACAGTACTGTACCACACTGGCTGCAAATTGCTGCCCTGATCACTGACTGGGGAAGCCCAGATGTCACCAGCAATCTGCCAGTTATAACCCTTACAGCCACCTATTCTCTATATGGCGTGTGTAAAAAAGCAGCCAGAAATGTTCTCAAAATTTGTTGTTCAAACCATGAAATAAATAAAAAAGTAAGATCTCAGGAACACAGAGGCTTTGGTGGAGAGCTTTTCCTCTGCGAGGGCTTGTTTGATGAGAAATGGCAGTTCGATCAAACAAATCACTGTTAGCATCTGCTTGTGCTAAACAGTCTCGCTAAAAAAGATCAAAACTTACCAGATCAATGAGTTCTATTTACAACATAACTAAGGAGGAGACAGACAAGTCTGGAAAAAGAAATGCTGAAATAACTTTAACATGCTGTCAGTCAGAAGACTCATCTGGTTTGCTGTTAAGGTGCAGGATCGAGACAGAAGGGAAGGAGTGGAAAACTCCCTGCGGCCCTGAAATATGTAGTGTTGCACCTTCCTAGGAAGCTACTGACTACACTGATAAAAAGAAAATTCTGAACCTCTCACATCAACAGTTGAATAATTTAGCAGCTGTCATTTCTGAAGAAGCATAATGAAGTTCACTCAGGTGCTACTGCTACCTGCACCAACTACAGTGTAGGTTCTTATAGATTTCATAAGTAACAGACTGTGCAGTATGACAAGGTCACTAATCCAAAGAAATTGTTCCAAGAATTTATCAGATGAGGAGAATAAGAAATGTTTCCTCAGGGATGGCAATATGCTAACACTCTCCACCTTCAGAAGTAAGCAGAATGGCAATAATCTTATACAGTAAACACCACACTAATTTCCCATTTGCCAGCATTCAAAAGAAATCTTTCTTAGAAAGGTCATCAAATCAGTAAGTAGAACTGCTGAAACAATCCTAGACACCCATGTAGGCTTTTAGTGAGCTCAAAACACAGTTGACATAATTTTTACCACCTCACAAGAAAAGCATAGAAAGATGATAGAAGAACCACAGTCAGTCATAATCAGACAAAAGCTGGATACAGCTACCTGTGATAGTTTCTAGAAGTTTCAGCTATCAAATGCAGCTATTATTTGTCTCATGAAACTGCAGCAAACATACTCTCCCAAGGCAAATTTTACTCAGTCAGTGGCACCATGACAGGCCATGTCGGTTGAACAACCTTGTGCTTAAAATCTTTGAATGCACTGAAGTAACATGAGTCAGACAAAGACTGGAGACTTCAAATCCACAACAGAAAAAATGGGGCAAGACTATTTACATCAGCATGTATTGACAGGACAAGGGGGACTGGCTTCAAACTCGGAGTAGGTTTAGGTATTAGGAAAAAACTGTGAGGCACTGGAACTGGACAGGGAAGTTGGGGATTCCCTATTGCCAGAGACTGAAATGCTATAGTTTATGACTTAAACATTTTCATGAAGGACTTTGAAAACTGTATTACAAAAGCTGCAGAGAAGACCACCACACCCTGAATGGGGCTGAGAGGCCCTGGACCGCTCGCTGATGAAGATAAAGTGACTCAGGTCCGGGCTGTGGGAGAAGAATATATTCAAAGGGATCAAGCTTAGCACCTTTGGGGTGGGGGCCACAGCCTCAGGGCTGTCAGCGGCCAGGCTCGAACAGACCCTCGCACCAAAGGGTGGGGGGAAGAGAGGCTTTGGGTGTGTGTTGGAGAAGCCTCTGGTGAGAGGCGCAGTGACCGCCCATCCTCCACTGTGCAGAGGAGCCCAGCTGAGGGGCCCTTCACCTGGGGAGAAGCTGCATCCACATGAAGGACAGAGGCAGTGATACGGCCCAGCAAAGGGGTCCCCAGACCCTGAACCAGAGATGATGCAACAAATCCAGTGTTGCAAGGGACAGCGTCAGACTGGCCCCCTGCAAGGGAGACACGTGGGCACTCCCACCTTCCCAAAGCATATATTCATCCACGGGATTCTGTACTCTTCGGCATGTGGCAGTGTGGCGTGGCAGCAGCGACAGGGGACCCTCACCACCAGAAGACCAGATGGAGGGGAGCAGCGAGACATCGCTGGGACCCTCAGATGGGTGATATGCTTCCATCTAACCCCTGACACCTCTCCTGTCCCCCCACCTCCCCTGCACACTTCTTTCTCTATTTCTTTCTTCCTATTCTCTCTCTTTGCCTCTTTTACTATTAAATAAAATACATCCATTTTTTGGCACCAACATCTAACCTCATTTGGTTTTAATTTCGTTTTTAGGTATATTTTGAACCTTCAAAGTTCTTTCCAGTTTATACACAGAGACTTAATTTTCTCTGCTCTTCTGGGTTTAAACTGGACCATAACACCCATCCGTGGAGGCCTTCAGGAAGAGGTTGGATGGGGCTTTGAGCAACCTGGTCTAGCTGAAGGTGTCCCTGCCCAAGGCAGGGGGGCTGGAACCAGATGACCTTCAAGGTCCCCTTCCAACCCAAACCATTCTACAATTCTATGATACTGTGGGTTCTTGTGTCCAGACGGTCTGCGGAGACCCTGCCCTAAACTCACTGTCACACCTTTATTGGCCAGGATGCTGCTTTCTGACAAGAATCTTATGCCTTGAAAATGTGCAACCTGGGGTCCATAAGGCACCACCGGCAGAATGTTCCACCCCTTGAACATGACCAAAAACAAAGTCCTGTTTCAGCCTTGCTGAGTGGAGATGTCACAGTTTAGGAAACAGACAGTGCCATGTGGATGCCTGCACACAAGCTCTCTTTGCCAGTAGCAAGACATCCCTGAATAATGCAATCACACACAGCACTGCAAAAGTCAGTGCAGCCTTTTCAATACTGAAGCAGAATTTCTAAAGTGAAGAAGACATTCAGCTTCAAACAAAAGCAAATATGTAGTGTGTACAAACATCTCTATTCTCCTGTATCACTATAAAGCCTGGACAATTTAAAGCCATTGTGTTTTACATTAAGAATCCCATAAATGCCACTTGTGTGACAGGATAAGGCCCAAAATACAGCCAGGTCAAAGTCAAACAAACACATACATCTAACCACTTATGACAGTATATCTGAGTAATCTCTCTTTTGCTGTATTGTTTCTTTCTGTGACTACCTAGAACTATTCCATCTGTTCAAGAGTGGGCCAGTGAAAGCGTTACCTGCGGGGTATTAATTCCACAGCACAGGAGATGATATCAGCTATCATATGCTGTAGCTGCAGACTGTGCTAATGCCAGAGCACATTAGCAAAACAAGAGCTACGAACACTCACAAGAAGTTCTGAAAAAGGACAAGTGAGATGATGACTTCTCTGGCCACTGATGCACAGAAAGCAAGACCCATTCCTCACAAAAGTAGCCATAATAAACAGAGTTCTCACACACTGAGCCAAAGTTTGTCATCCAATGTGTCAACCAATACAAGGTATTCGCAACTCAGTGTCCTAATCAAGGAATGACACTGAGGCTCATTTTTGTCTTCTCTGCTTCTTGATGTTTGTGTCACACTTGGAAAAAAGGAAAACTAGAAGAGCAAAAGTGACCAAGCTACAGATGAATAAATTGCTGCCACCACCACTAGCTATTATCCTATTATCCTACATGTCAGGGCACTCACTTAGGGCTCTAATGTGCAGACAAAGAACACTACGGTCCCCATGTTATACAAACATATATATGTATGTTTGCATGGAGAGGTTCAGGCTTTTCAACTTGCCTGTTGAAATGCTGAGTAGTCAGAGTTGGAATTAGAACTCACACTGTTCACCTCCTATGGCAATACCCTAAACCAACAGCACTAGACATATTTCAGTGTAACCTTGCCTCAATTATAACACAAAATAGGAGAACAGAAACTATCAAACACAGATAATTTATGTGAATACTAGGAAAAAGCTTCACACAACTCAACCCATCTTGCTATATCACTCTAAATGCCTTCTCTTAGCCTACTTCAGAGCAAGGAAATACAGAAGCAGGTTTATCTGATTCAGTAAAGCCTCTTCTTGAGTTGTCCCAATCAGCTCAGCAGTCCTGAGACCGAGTTTAATAGCCTGTTCTTATAAGCCACTGTTGTCCACAGCTACAAAGAGCTGTATATTACATTGAATTAAAGGTTCCTGCTTTATAATTAAACCACGCAGAATTTCAGAACATGTTGTCCTAAACAACTTAACTTATGCTGGAAACCTGAAGCTGCAGAAACTATACCTTCTTGCTGAGGGTGGCCAAATTAACACCCTCATAGAAAAAGCTTCAACAACTTCAAGTGAGAAGTCATATCCTCCCTACACCACAGGAAAAGGCTGAGGTCACAAGTCACAGAATCTTAGAATCATTTCAGTTGGGAAAGACCTTTAAGATCACCAAATCCAACCATTAGTCTAACACTGACAAGTCTACCACAACATAAGCCAATGCATCAAATGTAAAAAGTATTTAGAAAAAAATTCTGCAAATTAAGATCACATACAATGAAAACACTATGCAACTCTAGCCTTAACATCCAAGTTTTGCATTCAGCATGGTTGAGAACCAACAGACAAGCAGAGAAGTTTGTTTTATTATCAGAATTTGAACATATTACTAGACTAAGTTACCCTAACAACTTTAGGTCTAACATTTAATCTCTGAAGACAAGGTCTGAAAATTTAATAGAATAGTTTTAACACAGTATGACAAACACCTGAAGATACATTAATTACACTAAGGAAACATTCAAGCATGCATTTAAAGACTTAAAAATAATACAGATTATTGACCTACTTGCAGCATATCATCAACCATAGTCAGAATGTACTGAACAGTCTGTTCCTTGGAGATGTGAGTCATCAAGTTTATAAATGTTTTAGCACACTAGAAAAATAAGAGAGACATTAAAATTAATATTAGCAATTGTCTTCATTCCTTTTGATAATATAAAACAGGACCTTATTAATTCACAGTTAAGTCTTACATAAGCACTGAGCATCCCAACATCTTATTCAATTGCAGTAAGAGATGAATACATTTGACATTATCTCACAAAGATAATTTTCTGTCACATTGGTTGTTACCCTTTACAAATTGTTTTATGGCTTTCAAATTAAATAAGTACTTGCTAGTGAAAGCCACCAACATGCTTTGTTGAAAGTCACATTAGAAAAGTCTCTCTCAGCATCCTTTTTATTATGGTAGTGAGATCAAGTAAATTGACAGAAGAGCAACTAATTCAGACATAGTACAAAAAAAGTTTCAGTAACTTGAATGGAAGGGAGGAAGACAGGTAACTCCTCTGTTCCCTTACTATATACCTTGTAGAGAAATCTTTGTTCACCGCTGAACAATTTCAGCAACAGGATGAAATAGGTACATTACTTTTTACACTTCCTCCTTCCCCACATTCAACTAAAACTGAGACAAAATGAAAATCTGAACTGCTACATTGTAATTATATAGTGACATAAGGCACACCACATATGTTTTTGTTACTATGCAAACTATGATCCATTACATAACAGTAACACAGTACAGTTTGGAAAGAAAAAAAAACCAAAACAAACAGCCTAACATTAAAAATGGCTAGAAATTTTTGTGTGTTAAATGCATCTACTATTCCTCTCTGCCTCCCCCAATCCTCTTGATGTCTGATATTCCGTGCTAGAACCTCAGGCTGAGATTCTACTGATTCAAATATCATTAAAGTGTCTTTGGGCATCCTGCCTGGACTCATTAAGGGCAAAAGGCTGATTCAGTCCTGAATCAGCTGTGTCCAATGCAGAGGTCTTGTATCTTACCATGCCTAAAATGACACGAGACACCCATGTCTAACTGAATCCACCTTAGCAGTCAGTGGACTCTATGCTGTAACTAGAATTGCTTAGCTAACTAAGCAGCAATCCTACTGATAGCAGCTGTCGTCAATAAACTATAAAGAAAAAAGCTCAAAACAAAAGTGACTCAAGTACAAGTGTGCATGATTAAGTAAACTGGGATGAGGAAAGACTTGAGCTAGCTTGTCTCACAACAGAGTCAAAGTCAGATGACATTTAACAATTATTTAGTAGGTTTTTTAAAACAACAAAATAACATCCAACCTATATCTAAGGAAAAATAAAAGAATCGCAATAGCAAGCTTTATACTTGTTCCATAACATCTGAACTGTATACAGCCAACAATAAAGTAAGAGTTGGTAGGAAAATTTCCTTCCTCCCCAAAAGAGACTTCATTAAAAGAAAGTTACTTGATTGCCTTCTGTTTGCAACAACTCCTGTTTTTCTTCTGGATTTCTCTTCTGTTCAAATCTTTGAATAAATTCACAGTCTTCACCTGAAATCATCTGACCTCTGAAAAACAAAACATGAAACCATAAATAACACGAACAGTACGCTAGAAATAACTGTACTGGGTTCACATGGTAAGGTTTTGTGAGTTGGGGGCTACTTGGGTGGCTCCTATGAGAAGACACCAGAAATGGCCTCCATGTCAGACAGAGCCAGATCCAGCCAGCTCCAGGACAGACCCACTGCTGGCCAAACCTGAGCCACTCAGTAATGACAGCAGCACCTCTGTGATGACGTATTTAAGGAATAAGATGAGTCCATGAGACAGGACTGAGAATATGTGGAAGAAACAACTCTGCAGACTGCCAGATCAGTGCACAAGGAGGGAGAGGAGGCGATCGATGTGCCAGAGCACAGATTCCCCTGCAGCCTATGGTGAATACCATGGTGAGGCAGCTTTCCTCCTGCAGCCCATGGAGGTCCTAGGTGGAGCAGAGATCCACCCGCAGTCCATGGAGGACCCCCACGCCACAGCAGGCAGATGTGCCTTACAGGAAACCTGCAAGGACTGCAGTTTTCTTGCAGGACCTGTGACCTCAAGGGCAACGTATGCTGGAGCACTCCACCCCTGAAGGATTGGAATCTGCAGAAAGGATCCATGCTGGATGAGTTTGTGAATGAGCATAGCTCACGGACTGGACACCTCAGGATGGAGCAGGGGAAGAGTGTGAGAAGGAAGGATCAGCAGAGACTTATGAACCGACCACAGCCTCCACACCCCATTCCCCTTCACCAACTCTCAAAGCAAGGAGACAGAGAAGTTGGAGCAAAGTAGAGCCTGGGAAGAAGGGAGAGGGTGAGAGGTGGTTTTTAGATTTTTTCCTATTTTTCATTAATCTACTCCATTTATCAGCAATAAATTAATTTCATTTCACCAAGTAAAGCGAGCCTGTTTTGCCCATGATGGTAAGTAGTCAGTGATCTCCCTGTCCTTACACCTCAGCCCCAGAGGTTTTTGTCATGTATTTTCCCCTGTCCTTTTGATGGAGCAAGAGTGTTCTGTCCTGATGGGTACCTGGTGACCAGTCAATGTCAACCCACTATACAAACCTTGTTTTTTTCATCTTGAGCTATCATAGAATCATAAAATGGTTTGGTTGGAAGCGACCTTGAAAATGATCTAGCTCCAACCCCTCTGGCTCTGGCACCCTTGCCATGGGCAGGGATGTAACTTATAAAATCAGATTGCTCAGGGCCTAATCCAGCCTGGCCTTGAACACTTCCAAGGATAAAGCAGCCACAACTCTCTGGGCAACCTGTTCCACTGCCTCACCAACCTTACAATAAAGAATTTCTACTTAACATCTAATCTAAACCTGCCCTGTTTCAGTTTAAAACCATTGCCCTTTGCTCCATCACTATATGCTCAATCAAAAAGTGTCTCTCCCTCCTTTTCATAAGCCCTGTCAAGGTATTGGAAGGTCTCCCCTTCTCTTCTCCTGATGCCTAAAAGGCCAACCTGGAAACAGAGACTAGACAGGGGTAAGGGAATAAAGGTGATATTTATTCAAAAGGCCTTCAGAGGAACACCCTGGGCAGGCCAAAGGCTACACCCAAGATGGACGATGAGTCATGAGTTCTTCACACTGTTATAGGTTTGGTCCATTTGTATATCAGCATAAATTCACCAATTAAACTTTAGCTAATAATGTAACAGCCCCCCAACTTCTACCCCCTCCTCAAGATGCTGGTTTATACATTTTGGTCTAGGATGGTCTGAATGTCCTTGAAGAGCAAGCCTGGAGAGGCTTTGTTATGTCTATCTCAGCATGAGAGAACAGCAGCTCACAGGCTGCAAGACAGTTCAAAGTTACACACTAGGAATACAGAATTTGAAAAATGTAAAAGCTAAAACCTAAGGCATCACTCCAGGCTGAATAACCCCAGCTCTGTCAGCCTGTTTTTGTAAGAGAGGTGCTCCAGCCCTCTGACCATCTTTGTGGTCCACCTCTGGACCTGCTCCAACAGTTCCACATCCTCCTTATGCTGAGGGCCCCAGAGCTGAATGCAGCATTTCAGGTGGGATCTTGCTAGGGCAGAGGAGAGGGGAGGGGACACGGTACCAGCCATATCACTTTATCAATGCTGTATCCCACAACAAATGTAAAGGGCTCCTTTCTGCAAGGGGTCTCATGTAAAAGAATTTAAAACTAATGGTGGAATAATCTCTCAAAAGTCTTCCCTATGCATCGCCTCCAAACAACATTCTCTAAATAATTTTTAAACTTCCAGGGGCTGAATGCAGTGTCAGTAGTAAGAACTGAAATATGTACAGCTAGCATGTTATGCCAAAATCATAATACATAACATGAATAACAGTCTAATCCAACCAAGAAATAAGTGCTGAAAAACAAAATTAATTGTTACTTTAAGTTTGCCATAAGCACTGAAGAAAATTGTAAGGAGAACAGAGATCATGGTTCCCAATTTATTTTTAGCTTTCACTAATTACGTTTTGAGTTTTTCCTGGTAGTTTAAAAACTGATATGCATGCAAGTTCATCCAAACACATAGCAAGGGGGCTTGATGTAGTGAACTTCTGTGGACACCTATAAGCTGCCAGATGTCTACTTAATCTTCTCTTCAACTTAATATTCAAGTGGTTACTGCCATCATCAGTGCTATTTCAGAAAGCTGTTGACTCAGCTGAAGAGTCAGACAGACTTGCAGAACACTACTGGGGTTTTTTTATAATACAAAACTTCACATCACAAGAAATAAAAAACTTGTCAAAATAGTACAGTCAGGTACTCTTCAGGTAAGAAAAGTGATTTTAAATCAAGAAATCCTAAAAATATCCAAGATTTTAATAGGTGACTAGCTTTACTAGGTAATACCAGGAGGGCTTCAGGAAAGAAGAAAATCATGCACATCATCATCTATACAAAAGTCACAGGGGATGAAAGCATTAGACATTCCTGCTTCAGTTATTTCCAAGACTCATCTCCTCTTAACATTTCCACTAAATGAAATGCCTCTTCCACTTTGCAAAGCTATGTAGCATGGACTCTTCACCCATCTTTTCCATATTCAAGGTCAGTTCTCAGATGTTCCATGGCTAGAGTTTACATTAAAATCATTGTAAATTTTACAGGATGTGTTCACTTATTTGCTTCAACTGAGTCACCTGGATTCCTGAAATATTGAGAAATAAGACCTACAATGTGTTTTTTTTCTTCCCTCTTACTTAAATGAGCGTACGGCCTCATCACAGAGCCATCTTTCACCTATTTACTATTCAAGCAAAGAACATAAGTAGTCCAGTGCCATGTGTGCTATTCCTGTATTCCCGCTGCTTTGTCAGAGATATCTCCATATGCACTGAGGAAAGGCAATCAAGATTTACTAGATGGAAGATTCATAAAGCCAGTGGTAGGGTAGTCCTTGGCCAATTTCTGCTAAAACTTAACTAATTATAGATAAATGATATGTGATTAGCCAGCGATGACCATGCTGCTACCATGCCCTTTAGACTGACCTAGGTTCTTTCTTGCCTATTAAGGATGAATTTCAATAGTTATGGAAAGATGTGGACAATTCATCTGCTACAAATACTGGATTTAAAGACTCATAACTAGAAGCTGCTTTCATTTCAAATAATGCTGACCAAGCCAGGGGCTCATGGATCATACTGATACAAAAGTAACCAGACAAGCCGTTTGTTTGTAAGAATGTTGCCATTTACAAAACACTTCAAAGCAGACATAAGATGAACCCTTAATTTTCAGCTTTAATGTTGGAGAAAGCCTCAGCCCATGGAGATGCTTCTTTACAGTCAAGCTATTAGAAGAGGTCTGCCAACTGCAAAGGAAAAAAGCTTTCAAGCTTTTGCTTTTATCGTACATTAGGCCATAGGAAAAAAAGAAAAAAAGATGTGGGGATTGATATTGCCATGAGAAAAAAAAAAGACATTACGGTTTACTCTTTATTGCCTTGTTAGCAACATTCAAAAAGACATCTTCCAATCCATACAAAACATTACAAGGGATCTGACAGCTTTTTAAACAAGCTTTTAATATTTTATCAAGGAACTCATACATCTGATTAATAGTTTCAGTAATTTCAAATGCATCTATTTCCATTCATCTCATTTTAAAATCAAAATAACTGACTATACAGTAAACCTTAACCAGTGGCACAGAGGGAAGAAAAACCAACCAAAAAACATGAGAAAGTGCAGAGCAGCCTCAGATGGCTGATACTGGGTCCCATGATGCTACTACACATCTTCCTCATCCCCTCTTCAAAGCAACAGAAATTTCCCTGCACCCTTCAGCAAACAAGTAACCAAAGCCTCCCTCCATCCCTCTTCCTAGCAGCCATTTAATTGTTATTTTCTAGGATGTGTCTACAGTCTTTTGCCAAAGTCACTTTGAGCTTCAGCTGTGTCTTGCTTTCAGCTGGGATAGTTAATATTCTTCCCAGTAGCTGGTACAATTCTGTGTTCTAGATCTAGTATGAATCCTTAATTTTTGTTATTTTTTTCCTCTTCCTTTTCTGTCCTATTAAAGTATCTTTATCTCAACACATGAATTTTCCTTTTTTTTTTTTTTTTTCTCTTGTCTGAGCATATCAAGTTTAGGCCAGGAACCCTGTAAGTGCCTTTCAAAGCTCTATGCCTGAGATACCAAGACCTGCCTTTAAGAGTACTTGCTACAGGAGACAAAACTGAAACTCTAAGATTTAGAAAGCATGAATTTGCAAGACCACCATTTTTAAATCCTCCTGATCTCTCAATATGATTCAGAAGCTTGTGATTCCTTCTTTTAATTATGCATTTCCTCCAGCAACTCCTGTTCCTTTTTTTTTTTGTTGTTGTTTGAATGATTTAACAAAAGACACTCTGGAGGTTAGGGTATTTTTGTTCAGTTTTTACTCTGTTTTGGGTTTTTAATATTAAAAAAAATGACTATATCTGCAGCAAATATGAAGCCATCATGTCAAGGCATAATTTCTATTATCCAGGTATCTACAGTACTTTGCATGTACCTAGAGACACTAAATTTATTCAATTGCTCAACAGTTTTAGCACTACAAAATTAAAACAGTAAAACAGACTTCATGTACTCTACAAGACTCAACCAGATCAAAAAACAACAAAAATAAAACAAAACAAAACCCCACCAAAAAAAACCCAAAAAAAACCCCAGAAAAAAAAAAAAACCCACACACTATAAATTAGGAAACTTCTATATTTCCCCTAAGACAAGACTGACTTTTAAAGTCTGAGATATTTAACCTGCTTTAGATGGTTTTTCCACCCGCAGGAAAATAGAATAGATATTTCAGCATCAGAATTCACAAAAATGCACATGAAGTATTTGAAAACACACAGGAAACTACGTACAAATTAGCCACCAGGTATCTCACCAGATTAAGTATTGTCAAATGCTCTGTATCTAGAAAACCTACAGTGCAGTAAGATGCAAGTTAAACTCTGAAACGAGTTCATTTTTCCACAGAACTCATTTACTACCCTAAGAAAGCCAACCCAAACCGGCTTCAAGCAAGCCAACACACCCTCCCCTGGCATTCCAACACCCTGAAGCAAATGCTGAAAGCAACCACACATTGTACAACAGCGACTGCATCTCCAGCTCACAGAGGGCACCGACACCTCTAAACTGCCGCAAGTCCCACGATCCAGAGGCAGCAAAGTCGGTACAGAACTAATGGCCCCAACTACATTTAGTTCCAGAACATGGGCAGACATACACATCACCCTTCACTGCTGCAAGCTTTGTTACTTTCTTCTCCCTCAGACACAAACTCCAGCTGGAATCCAACAAAAAGAAACGACAAATTTTAGCAACAGAAAACAAATTATTTTTTTCTACAGCCTAATTTTGTAAGGAGCAGTGTACACATTGGCAAACTGGTAATACATATAATTGTCATATCTAAGTACTTCACTTTTGTGCCAACAGTATGCAGAAAAAACATCAAAAGTCAGCAGTTGTGTGCTAGTGTAGTTTGATACTTAGTTTACAGTTACAACCTTCAGAGATGGAATAAACACTATGTCAGTTAATCTTTAGCTTGAACTGACTCTACAAGAAAAGTTAGGCTACTGAAGTCTGACCAACTACTAGTAAGCCATTTTGCTTTTGCACTGAAGAACAAAGAGAGCAGAAAAGAACTTCAGAATGCCCTTCTAGGTGCCCAGACTCCAATGCTGTTGCAAGTGATGCAATATTTAAAGCACCTTTATACACCTACAACTGCCACAGCCAGAGGGGAAAGAAATTTCATCAGAATTTCTTGTGAAGTTTTTTAACTTCAACTACGTAAGTACTGTCTATAGTTTCTTCAACTACACAAATACTATCTCTAGTTTAAGAAGCATAAATCATGTCACACCTGAGTTGATGTGTTAACTCAGGCAAAACAAAAATATTTCCTCTAATTTAAAAACATCTGATGACTTGAAGTAAGGCTTTCATTTATTTATATGCAAATTTACCACATAAGTGCACGGACTGTCAGAACAAGGAACTCAAAAGAGAATTGTCCTTCCAAGAACTCGGTTTTCCTTCTGCTCTACAAACCAGACCAAACCAAACCAAACCACTCTGACCTGCCTCTAACAGGCACATCAAAGAAAGTAGTTTCCACTCATTCAATAATGTGTTTAATTCCAGAAATGAATCAATACAGCTGCACTGACCGACTTTCCAAGAAATCCCTTAAAGCTCAGCCTCAAAGACACCATCACATCCAAACCTGTCCATTGTAAAAAGGACATGTCCAGAACAAGGTATGAGTTTATTTCCTTTGGAAGCACCAAAAGTTCTGCTGATGTTTTTCAATAATTATAAGGAAACTCCTCAGCCAAAGAACTAGTTATCTTCAAGATGCTCCACAATCCCTCTGGAACCATTTAAGTCAATCCTTGAAGCCAACATAGCCAGACAGCCATGCTGTTATCAGTAAATACAAGACACAAAGATTACATTTATTTCAGAGCAACAATAAAGAGAGCACGCTGTTATTGACATACAAAGGACACTAAGCATCAAAAAGTCTCACCCCTCCTCTCACAGGATCTCAAACAAAAGCCAGCTGCACTACAATAGCCTCCAAATCCTAGCTAATTCAAAGAGAGGAACTATTCTTCTTTCATACATTCCAGTACAAAACAAAGTCAAATTCTACAGGTAAAATCTGAAAAAGAACCCTGTCTTCTGGTCAAAAGAAGTTATATAAAAATTTGCTGCCAGACTTACAAACAAAACTTCCTGCTTCTTATATTCCACCAGAGGAAGATAATCCCAAAAATGAATGAAAATTTTTAACAGCAGACCACGTAGTCAAACAAACAATACTACATAAATGCAACTCCTTGTCAAATAGAACCATCCCCTATACTAAAGGGGGATTTAGCAACAGATTTTTCTCACCAGCACTATGGAACCACCAGAGAAGCAGTGAAAGACTCTCATATTCACTTCCATGAACAGCGAACAACTGTACTCCCACTTTCATCCTGAGTAAGTGCAAACTAGCTGTTCACTGCCACTAGGACAGCACAGGAACAGCTGCTCAGGTATCACTGGGACACACTTCCTATCAGACACGAGGGCACAAAGTAACAGCAAAAGCCCCTTAGATTGTTTGAAAAGTGCTTGGGAGCTGCCACTGTCAAGTTACCACCCCAGCTTTTCTCTTTTGTCTGCAAAGCCACTGAGTACCACCCTATATACTGACAAGTGAAAGTCTGTTTCTTGTTCCCTTTATCTACTTCACCCATAAACCTTTTCCTTAGCTTGTCCCTATGTCCTCTTAGGACAATACTTCTCTTGCTTCTCCTAGTGCCATCATATCCATGCCAAAGGAAACTCTGATCTTGCCTGGAACAGCAGCACAGCTTTCCCCAGACTGAAGTATTTGTTTCAGCCTGCTCCCCAATTCAGTTGTTTCAGTTGTCCTCCAGATTTATTCTTCCTTTACTTAACATATAGCTTATTTTCCTGGCCTACCACTCCAGTTTTGCTAGTACAATTTGTATTCCCACAAAAAGCATTTCAGCAGCAGACATACCATACCTACACTTAAGACAATTATTACTGTAAACTCCTCTTAATTCTGCAGTCATCCAATAAGGCTAAAACTGAGACTGGAGTTAGAATTATGAGGAAAAAACCCAGACATTTTTACCAGACATTTGTGCAAACTTATACTATTTGCTATTACAGCATTCAGTTGACAAAAGTAGAGTTCCCCTTCTGGTAATAAGTCCGCAGAAAATTTTCCACAACCACTTCCACTTAACACAGACATTTTCCAGCTACTTCCACACAGACATCTTCACTGCAACCTAATGCTCCACTGTAGCCTAAAATCTCAAAAAGTCTAACACTTAAGAGGGGAAAAGAATGTGGAAAGCTTTTACTTACTGGAGATATGACTGCCAGTTTACTTTGTTTGCCCGAACTTCAGCAGCTTTGGCAGCAATGATGTTTGTTGGGACAGCAGCATCTACAGCACCTCGGATATCCATCCTGACCGATAATTAAAAGGTACCTAGAAATGCAAATCAGATTTGAGACCTCTTATTAAACAGCAGAGTATCTGTCCAATATTTTAAAGAAATAAAAAGAAAAATCTGTTCCCAGGTGTCCCATTTATTAACACTATACTAGGCAGTTTCCGAAAAATGGAAGTTTTATAAAGTATTTAAAACGTGGCTTATTGGAAACAAAAATAAGCCATACCTACACACTCAACTGTAACCAAGCACAAGTTTGCCAAAATAAAAGACATAGACCATTACTAAATAACTCCCAGTCTTGTGAATCCTTAAACAACGAAATTAAGTTATTTGAATTAAGGCAGCTCTTCTGCAATATCCAAGTAGCCCTACAGATAAGAGCAGCTGTCTTCTTTCCAAGTCTTCTTTCCATGGTTAAAATTCAGTGCATATCCTGCCCACCCCCACACATTAGGACTGATTTACTTCAGGTATTTATCTAAGAGTATTTAGACATTAGAAACATGCAAACTCCAACTTCAGAAGAAAAACCCGTAAGCAGATAATTTAAAACCATGTTACACAGACTATCAAGAAAACTAAGATCATTAGTGTACAGAAAGCAAACTGAAAAATGAATATGAACAGAAGCTCTTTATACCACATTACCACAGATAGTGACCTTCACCTTCTTTCCCCTTCTTTTATGGTTTTAATCTCCACCCGACTTCGATGCCAAAACAAGAAGTGTGTTTGCAGAGACTTCAGATCCAGCTAGAGCTGGAATTTCTTACAACTTAAACTGTACCCATCCTCTCCACGCAGCCTATTTCCGGACTGTTCTGGCCCTCCTTACAGAGAAAGCAAGAGCAAACTGGCACATTCAGGCCCATCCCTAGCAAGGGCACCTCGCTTGTATAACTGAAGGAAAACACAGTTCTAACAAAAGAAAGAAAAAAAAAAAAAAAAAAAAGAGGAACTACTCTGGGCAAACAGAGGAGGACAAATGTTCTCACTTTGAAACCACTTCTACGAGCAGACACGCACACAGACGGCATCACTATGTCCTTCAGTGACCACTGAAGGTTTCCAGGCTCTTACTGACCCACCCAGAGCCATTTAAACACTGCCCGAGGGCAGAGTCGCTAACCGCGGTTTCAGAGGCTGCAGTTACGCCGAAGAAGGCGACAGGCGCCTGGACAGGGAGTCGGAGAGACCAGGCACGGTCCTGCCGCTCCCGGCACAGGCTCACCGGCACGGCCGCCTCCCGAGGGGCCCGGCAGAGCCCAGACTCTCGGGAGCGGAGCCCTTCGCACCCCCCCGGGCCTGCCAGAGCCCCCGTGAGAGGGGGGGTGCGACCCCGGGATCCACCGCGCCAGGACCCGCGGCAGCTCCCACTCACCTCAGGGGCGCGCCGGCGGCGGGGGCCGCGCAGGGCGGGAGTGAGGGAAGGAAGAAGAGCGAGAGGAGGCCGCGGGCACCCCTGGGCAGCGCGGGCAGCACCGCGCACCGACGGCCCCGGCGCTGCCGCTGTCATGTGACGCCGCTCACGTGAGCGCGACGGCGGCGTGCGCGGGACATGCCGCGCCTGCGCGCGGTCAGTCGTGCCTGCCGGGCTGTGCTGGTGTAGCTGTGTACACGTATTTAGAGCGCATAAATATACACGTTTATATATACCTACACGTATCAGAGAACTGTAGGATGGTTTGGAAGGGAAATTTAAGATCTTCTGATTCCAACCTCCCATAGATGCAGCCCAGGAAAGGGGTGGCATTCTGGGCTGTAAGTGCACACTGCTGGGTTGTGTTGAGCTTCTTGTCAACCAACACCCCCAAGTCCTTCGCCTCAGAGCTGCTCTCAGTGCATTCTCTGCCCAGCCTGTATTTGTGCTTGGGATCCACATGCAAGACCTGTGTATACGTATATGATTTTGTATAGGGGACCTAATCCCGTACTGGGAGGACAGGATAAAGCGTGTGCCACCTGTGCTATTTGCTGACAAGAAATGGCTCCGCGTTTCCACAGAGACAGCGCGAGTCTGGCTGGGAAGGGCTGAGAGGGTCCCCTCGGCACTGCCCCAAGCGCAAGCTCCTCCTGGTGCCCGGGAAGATCCCCGTGGCTTTCCCCTGCACCCCACACGGGTGAGGGGCCGCCGAGCTCGGGAGGGAGCCAGGAGAGGTCAAAGGCCTGGGGAGATGGCGGGCAGTGGCCCTGGTGCTGAAATGCCTCCTAGAGCTCTGCACTGTTCTTCCAGTACCCAGCATTTTCTTACTTTCTGCCTCCCACGCTGCAGTGGAAATGCAGAGGTTGCTCTTTGGTACAGCTGGGAAGCAGGCAGGTGTTTCTGGGCCCCTGTGCCGGGCTGCCTGTGCTGGCTATGCTGTGCCAGCCCTCGGGCTGCTGTGGCACAGCTCCAGGGTGGGCATCGGGGTCACTCCATTTCCTTTCCTCCCAAGTCGTATCTCTGTGGAAGATACACCCTGCACAACTCCTTTGTTTTTCAGAAAGTGTCCTGTATATGTTGGGCTTCACCCCTGCAGGCAAAAGGTGCAGGAAACTTTAGACTAAAAGCCCAAGTGTTTCAGAAGCTACAGGCTTAAACTTCCATGTTTCCAAGAAAAAACATTGCATTCAGTTGCTGAGTGAGGTTTTCCAGTCATACTGTGCTGAAGTGCATAGACATACCACTCCCAGTCAGAAAAGATCCCAAAAGGTCATTCTGCTAACATATAAGGAGAAAAAAAAAATCGTCAGGGTTTTGTGTGTGAGCAGATCAAGACAGGCAATGCAGAGCTGGCTTAGAGCCGGTCTACTGCTAAATTAATTTGTCTGGGCTCTCTGCATTTTCCATTTAGAGGATACACTGTTCTTTAAATTATACCTGGCCAGTATCTCAATAGGAGGGTTTTTTTTAACTCAAGGACGGTTGTCATTACTGTGCCACTGATTTATACTTTCTCCATAGAAGTTTTCTTTTAAAATGGATCTTTCTTCATACCACAAAAAGCCTGTTGGTTTCTTGATAACACAAGCTTAAATCCCAGGTACAGTCCAAGTAACAGCATTTGCATTTCTTTATGCTTCATCAGAAGAAAGCTCCCTAAGCCCTGTGCACACTCTGTGTCATCTAGTCTGTAATAAATACATCCATTAATGTGATTCTGTGGACTACCAAATGTGTGGAACTTGGAGGTTTAATCTAACAAATTTGTGTTCTTGCATGTTGCTTACTTACAGTGATAAGAAATGCTGGCACAGCTCCTGATCTCTAGCATAGAAATCTCCACACAATTTTGAATAAAAGTCTGTTACATTGAAAGTTTATTTGAATCTGATTTTTACTTCATAGCTGGGAGTTAGAATTTGGCCTTATTTTAACCAGTTCCTTTTTTAAAAGAATGTTTGTCCTCTGGTATTCAGTATTTCCTGCTTCTGCTCTGCCTGTTTATGGCATGTCTCACTTGCCACTCCCTTTGAATCCAGCATCAGGCATCTGGAAAAAACATATTCACCTTTTCCACAGCAGTTTCAAATCACGTTACTGATGATGATACATATGGCTGTACCCGTTTTATAAAGAAACCAAAGCCAAAGGTCTTGCAAGATAAACAGAACAAGGTTTGAAGCTTTTAAAATGCAATTTGCACAATGAAGGCATGTGCTGGTTTTGGCTGGGATTGAATTCGTTTTCTTTAAGGTGGCTAGCATGAGTTTTGATATGTTTTGATTTGTGCTGAAAACAGGGATGTTTTCATTATGGCTGAGCAGGGTTTGCGCAGCGCCCAGGCCTCTTCTGCTTCTCACTCCACCCCTGCAGTGAGCACGCTGAGGGTGCACAAGGAGTTTGGAGAAGACACAGCCAGGACAGCTGACCCCAACTGACCAAGGGGATAGCCCACACCACATGGCATCATGCTCAACACATAGAGCTGGGGGAAGAAGAAGAAAGAAGGGGAGATATTTGGAGTGATAGTGTTTGCCTTCCCAAGTACCTGTTACACACGATGGAGCCCAACTTTCCTGGGCATGGCTGAACACCTGCATGCCGAAGGGAAGTGGTGACTTAATTCCTTGTTTTGCTTTGCTTGCATGAGCAGCTTTTGCTTTCCCTATTAAACTGTCTTTACCTCAAACCATGAGTTTTCTCACTTTTGCTCTTCCATTTCTCTCCATTCCATGGGGGAAAGTGAGTGAGCAGCAGCATGGTGCTTAATTGCTGGCTGGAGTTAAATCACAACAAGGCTTCAAAGGCCTGTACAGTGATCGCACAAGCTGCCATTCAGCCCTCATCTAGCTAGAGGCACATCAGGCTTTGCTTCCATTAAACTTCCTCAGTTGTCCACAATGATACTTCTGCCCAAACCCCAAACTGTCCCAGCACTGAAAACACTGATGACTTTGTGCGTTCTCTTACCTAGGCCAGGTATGGTATTCTTCCGTCTTCACCTGTCCAAGCTCAGTCCAATAGTTTAAGTAAACCCTTGGAAACTGGATCAGCACGTCTTAATGTGCATTTCCAGCTGCCAGTTTTAAGACACAAACAGAGTTGCTCCCCACCATGTGCCCCTACATCTAGCAGGGTAATGTCCTGAATTCTTTCTTAGGCATGCAAAGCCATTTCTTCTGCCAGGGATCACCTCTTTCAAGGAAATCATCCAAAAAGCTGTAGTCTACTTTGCACAGCACATTTCTCCCAGCCCTTGAGCACACTTCTGTCTTAACCGAAGAGTACCACAGTAGTCTGTCTGAACCTGAGTACAGGTATGCACAGGACTGTGGTTCTCTCACTTCTAGTTCCTGCTTCCAGTATTGTTTCAGTACCTTACTGTAAGCAGGGAATAATAAGTTCATGGTTTCACTTTGGTGCCCAATGTGGTCTTTTATTTGGAATATGCATTAAGGCATTAAAGGCATAAGTCTTTTCTTTAATAGCAGACTTTTTTTGCCTAATTCCACTACCTGCAAGAGTCAAGCACCATCCATTCAGCCTAGAGTCTGAAGAAGATGGATTGCTATTTGCAGTCAAAATTTTGATAGTACAGCAACATAGTCATTTGTCTATAGAAAATAAATTTTGAAAGGTGTGATTTGGCATGTTAACTTCATCATAAATTGCAGACTCTGGCTTTATGATTCATTTGCCAGGCTTCCCAGTAAAAAATATTTCCCTGTAACTTTTCTGTAACCTTGGAGTGAGGCATAATGGTTGAAAGTATGCATCTACTGAATTAGCAGAAAGGAAAAGAGGGGGGAAATAATTGTAATAGTAATTAGGTTTTTTTAAACATGAATTCCAGGGGGTATTTAAGGAACTATGAAAGCATGACATCTGTGCCAGGCAAGGTAATGGAATCTCTTGCGGAAGAATCAAATTAGTGAACCCAATGTGCCATGTTCAAGATTGCAAATAATACATTGTTCCTGAATATACCTATATAAATTTACATATTTACATATTCTTCTATTCCATGAAATGGAATAAAGGCAAAACATTAACAAAGAGTCATTATAGCTCTGTAAGGGACAGTCATGTCTCACCTCTGCAGGGTTCTGCAGGTGTGTAAGGTGTGGTCAACAACTCTCCTGGGTTAAAAGGGAAAGTCTGTGCATTGATTCATAACTCATGAATGAGATACATACAGCAGAGGGTAGGAAGAAATTAGCAGCTTTCACAGTACAGAAGAGTCTTCAATAGAGGGCAAAAAGCATCTGTTTGGAGTCTGTTCTGTTCAGCACACTCAGAAATGTTTGAGAAAGGCGGTAAATAGTGTAGTGAAGACTTTGCTGGTGACAGCGTTACTCCTTTGACAAGTGCGCAGTGGAATTGGGAACCACCTTGCCGGAGGATGGTGGGTAAGCTACCGAGATTCCCATGTGCTCTTATCCCCCATCTTCAAACCCTTGGGCACAGCTGAAGATTTCCACCAGTGCGAGTGGCATGAGGCACTCTCTGTGTGAAGGAACTTCATTGCATTGCAGGGGGAAGCTTTGAGAAAGGAAAGCATTGTACAGTCATTACAGGAGCCTGTCTTGTGTGCCTGTCACCACTATGACAGCAAGAGGCAATTCTCAGCAACCAGTACAAACCCATCCTGTGTCATCAGCTTGGAGCATCCCATGGTGCCTTCTTCATACTGGTTGATTCTCTGGATCTTGCTAAAGGTAATGACTGTAAAAGTGCTGTGTGCCTATTTTTTGGCAGGCATCTATCCTTTAGGAGTCAGGTGTGCTAAACAATTCTCATTTAGCTGTTTTGGTCATCAGTGCACATCAGTGCTTGTCCATTAACTTCTGGCAACACAACTTCACTTGAAGCTGCTGTGTTTAGATGACTTTAGTGATGTGTGAAACAGAGTGAAAAGTGAAAAGCACATTAGCATGCGGGAATAAAAGTCATCAGTTTCCTGGATCACAATGAATAAGAATGCTCAGTAGTTTAATACTAGAAAATTAATGCAGATGAGTCATCCTCACACTAAAACTACAGACTGCTGGATCGTGAGGGTGTTTTTCTGTTCTCCTTTCTTTTTTGTAATAAGAACAATGTATCATTGTCTATCACATATTCTCCAAACTACAGAAGTGTTTTGCACACCTGCCATTTAACGTTTCAGCATTCTGTACTACACCTGGCTCCTGCATGTCTGCACAACTATTTAACATGTGTAGAAGAAAATGCTTTGAAAGTTTATGCAAGCAAGACATGCTAAGAAGGTTGGGAAAATGAACACACTTCTCTAATTCAAAAAATGTTAAAACATGGGGTTTTTTCTCTCCTGTCTAATTGTGGAGGGTTATTGAAGATGCCTTCTTGCATGGAAACAGAAGTGATTTTTCAATGTGAGGACATGTGGAGTACTTCACTAGATGTTTTTCCTGAGTAATTGTAGCAAGATTGGCCCATTGTGAACTGGATTTCTACTGTTTCATCTGTCTTTGTTTTCTCCTCTTATTTTATCTTCGTATTATTGTGTCTGTCGGGGTGGGAGAGCATAATTTTGCGAGTATATTTTTTAACAAGTAACTCCTGCTTCCTGCAGCCTGTATGGACTTACGTGACTTCTAGGTCATTGAACTTGGATCATTTTTACTTTTAAATTAATCATATTCTGGCCCAAAGGGTCTGGCAAAGCTAATATGCCACAGTTGTGCCTATGTTATAACAGGCAACCTTGTGATTGCTCTACCACCTCTTTGAAATTAGGTTGTACATGCTCAGTGAAGGAACCACACATAACTGATCTGCAATAGGAGTGGTCTTTTTAAAAGAAAAATAAACCAACATTTTATTGGAATAAATAAATCTTCTATTTTTTCCCCTAGTATAATGGAACAATGCTGTAATGCCAGAAAATTGGAAGTGAAGTACTGTGCTAAAACAGGAACAGAAAGGCCAGTGCAATACTGTTTGTAGCCTTGAGAAATAATCAATCTGGGGTTAAAATAGTAGAGTGTATTACTTTAGGGAGTCGGGGCAAGTGTCTCTGTCTCATGAGCATGCACTTCTGTATTGAATGCTGAAAGGTCTCAGAGTCTCCAGCCACTCTTTGAGCCTACAGCATCTCCTCCTCTCATCATCAGTCTCTATTGCTTTGTGCCAACAGCTTTTGTCTGTACAAGGGGGTCCACGTGTAGAAGGAAATGTAGAAGGAGTGCTTTTCTCTCAGAAATTGCTGCAGTACCAGGTGAAGAAAAGCTCATCTCTGGATTAAAATAATTTTTTTTTAAAATTTAAAAAAACCTGCAATGGATCCTCTAACTTCACCCTCTCTCTCTCTCACAGGAAAAGATAAGGTCAGAGCAGTAGCAGAAAAAAGGAAATGCTGAGCTACCCAGTGCTGCTGATGGTAAACCTGGCTAGAGGACAGGGAAAAAAAGTTGTTTACCTAAACCTCAGCAGCAATTCTGCCAAAGTCAACTTATTGCTGGAGCTTATGCTACAGCTTTCTGTGCCAGTGCTTACTGTACAATGACTTCTAGTGCAATTTACGTTGTCAAGCCTCATTGTTCATAGTTTTTCTCCTCAGCATTTACTGGATTTCTCTGAAAAAAGGACAGAAATGTGACCAAGGCAGCTCTTCTCACCAGAGATGCTGTGTGGGCAGATGTGTTATATCTACTGTGTATCTACAATGCCAAATTGTCAAAACTTTGGACTCTTGGTAGAAAAAAATTTCAACTTGAAAAAATATGTAGACAATAGCAAGTGAATGTTGGCAAAAACCTGTCAGCTCTCAATATAGCTAAGAGAAATAATCTTTTAATTATCTACCTGGAGCCTTAGTCTTTATATTTAGTATGTGTCTATCCTGAGACATAGCTGCGGCTCATGTGCTGTTTTCACTGGCGCTGCAAGGATTACCAGCAGACCATCTGTTCAGCCAGTGAGGAAAAACATGTGATTGACAGGTACCACTGACCTAAGACTGACATCTCCATTTGCTGCTGCCTGCAGAGTATAACTGTGTGCTGAGTTCCTTCTTCTTTCAAGTTGTAAATGAAATACATTCACTCTGAGGTGAGAACAAGTGTCTCATGGTTGTTACAGCTTATTTCTCTGATGTGTGTTCAACCACTATGTGCCTGTTTTTCTCCTTTTTGCAATTTACTAAAACCTACAAAGTTGTAAGTCTAATCTCTAAGCTGGCACATGCTGAGGGGATGAGACACTGCAGATATCTGAGGGCAGATAATCCTGTTTGTCTCCAGAACTGTGGAGGCTGCAGGAAGAACTGGCTAGCTGTAAGAGGCCCGGACATTTGTCCATCGGTGTAAGGGCAAGCAATCTTTATGTTGCTATCATTCAGCCCAATGTCTGGGATTTGGTTTCATTTCATCATTAAATATAAGTTGTGCTTTTCCAAGAAAGGTCATTGTAAAATTTGATTCAGAAACAGCTTTTTTATTTCTCAATGTGGAGGCAAGTTGTGCTCTACTTCAGGACTCACAGCTACCATCCAGACAACTGTCAAGCAAAGGAGAGCCTCCAAAATGAAGATGAAGCAGATATTAAAGCTGCACAGTGGATTTTCAAGGTAAGAAAAAAATGCAGGATTGGTTATCCAAATGTCCTGTGGGAGTGGGTGAAATGGTGTATATGGAAAGGACGAGAGAGAAAATATTACTGTCATGAATAACAGCCATAGACTGCTTATCACCAAGACGTCACTATTCACTTGGGTTTCATTTATTCCTGAGCCTCATCCCCTGCCCTCTGTTCCTCAGTGTGTTGCAACCACAGTGACAAAGGAGCTGGTGATCCGCCTTCCCACTGTTTGCTTTCAAAGAACATATTAAGTACATCCATCTAACTCACAAAAATTATTCATATTTTGTGAAGCTAATCCGTTGCTACAAGGGTGAGGGAAAATACGTTGCTTCATGGTGTTTAGACACTGAAGAGGTCTGCAGTTTTTACTGAGGCTATGTCAGATGGTTTTTATTGATAGTTGACAAAAGAAGATATGCCAAAGAAATAAAACACAGCTTAGTACTGAAGTCTATTGGAGTTACAGTAAATCCCCTTTAGTGAACCTGTAGAGTATGCCTCCTTTTATTCCTTAAAAACAACAGTCTTGTATCTTCTAGATTTTGTCAAAAGCCTGAAAGCTGCCTGAGGGGTGAACTGATATTATTTATGGGGAGAAGCACACTCCTATGCAGCACAACAAGAGAGACAAATGCAAGAAACTGTATCTTATTAAAGCTTTGGGGCAGAAGTGGTGCATCCTGGTGCATGATAGGGAGAAGAATGTGATAGCAAAGTCCTGCACTCTTGGAACCACAAAGGTTGTCTTTTTTCAGACTTAGAACCAGCATAGAGAGGGGCTACGGCATCCAGTTGAGCTCCTTGGCAGGGTTGGTGAAAGCTAAGACAGGGGAAGAAGCCATTCCCATTTCCACATCTCCCTTACAAAGACTCAAGTTAAAGCTAGAACTGACCTCTCCATCACATTTCCTTAGCCAAAGCATATCCATTTCCAAGAGGCCGTTTCATTTGAATTATAGGAATGCACTCATCAGAAATCCTAAATGACTTTCATTGCTTTTGCTGAGAGGAAATTCTCAGCCTGCTTTGCTGCTATCAGAAAACTGTTTCTGATAATGAACGAAGTACACTCTATTCAGAATTTCACGTCATTCTGTCTTGTTATCTATCTTGTTATGGCGCATGAGCCTGGGGAATTCTTGACCCTCATGAAAGCAGAAGGGGTTTTTTTGTAGGCCCAGTGGCTCCTGAAGTTAACCATTGACAGCCATAGTTTCTGAAACCCTGATACTGAGTTCTTCATAACTCATGCCCCCAGTTATTTAGCCATTCTTTAATTCACTCCAGGTGAATTGTTCCCTTCAGCTTGCTGATTGCTTTTGCGGATATCACCTGAATTTGTGGTTTGTTGCTGAGTCTCTGGGATCATGGTGCACAGGACCGAGTCAGTGACCTCACAGAGGGCAACTTATTATTTCTCTATTCTGCAAAGATTTTACCTACAGAGGGACATAAATGCCACTGGAAGGTTCAGAGCCAGCTACTGCCACAGTTCCTTTAATGGCACTGCTGCCATCTTCCCTTCTGCTTGCTGTCTGGTCCATTTACTTTGTTCAGTGCTTTTGTTTCTAAATGCTGCAGCTCTACTGCGTGGCTCTCATCTCTGGCAGCAGAGACAGCCTGCAGGGACTGCCCAGGAGATGCTCTGTAACCACTTCCTGAGCTCAGCTGAGTTGAAATTGCTGTGATACAGAAACTCAGATATGAAGCTACATTCTCTGGGGGAACATGTCTCCAAAACTTCATAAACCGTATCAGCAAATGATCCTTTCACGTATGTAATGTAAGCAATGTTGCTATAGTTAATGAGTCTACAAGGATTGTGTTAGTGATAGGAATTTAGAAAACTTACCCATCTAGAAGTGTGTACAGCCCTAAGGCTGGGGAACTAAAGTAAATTGCAGGCTTTACTTTACATGGGAGGGGAATGCCTTTCTCTTTTATTGATAGGGAACCATGGCACAGAGGGTTTGCATGATTTCCTGGTAGTATTTGGGAAAATAACTTGGAATTTGTAAGGTTCAAGACCAGGTTGTCACTTACATTTCCAGAATAGAGGAGATCACATCGAAACTTTTATTTTTTTAATAATTCCTGATGGCATCAAAGTGTGCAGAAAGTTCAGGTTCTTTTGGTAAAACATTTCTGGTTTTCTGGTGACACTGGTTGCTATAGGGAGATTATGTTCTTAGACCTGTAATTTGTGTGACTGACAGGGTCCTTGATCAGACTGATTCCACAGTCCTCATTAATTCCCATGTTCCCTTCCACTTTAGATGAGATTTCAAATTTGATACTTCTCAATGTGACTGGTGGCTGCTTCTGAGAACAAGCTGGCATCTAATTCAACATGCCAAAGAGTAAAAAAGCCAAAATATCAAATAAATTTTTCAATTAAAAAACCCAACCAACCAAAAACAAAAAACCAAAACAACAAACCTAAATATTTTAGGTTTATTTATTTTTGAATGTGCTTTCAAAGAGAGACTGAATTATAAGAGAAATGTTTTTGAAAAGTGATAGGCCGAGCTTAAAGGCCTCTTAAATTCTCTTCATGACATTTAAATTAACTCAATGAGTTGTTTGTTTCTAATCTCCATTGGCATTGCTTAAAAAGCCTTTCCCTCTGGCATGTTTGCATCTTGATTTATAAAAGTGTTAAAAAGCAAAAGTAAATAAACTTCTATTTACCAGTATCAACACAAAGATGCCAGGATTTTCTCAACCCAGAGCTAACACAGACACATTCATGTGTGCTTCTGAGGAGCTTTTTGCAAGTAAACAACATAAACACCCCAGAAACATTACAGTGCATAGGGAGATAGCGTAAGGTTTCAACTATATCACGGTTTTTTTCCTATTGACAAAGTTTAGCCAAAGTCCTGTTCCACAGAGCTCATTGCTATCCTTTCCTCAGAAGAGGGTGGGAATGTTCTCCACAGGGCTGCCACATTTCAGTCCATGTCCAGATTACACCTGGATAGAACCTGTTTCACTTCTATAGCATAAAAACGATTTCTAAGCATACAGTCCCTAAATTTGGTTGGGTTTACATGAATAATACACCTACAGACAGTAAGTGACCGGCCAAGTGCTGATAGGAGAGCAGTGTCAGGGCTCTGAGGGCACTGATAAGTGTTCATGGCCCTGACCAGCCTCAGCTGGGGCCTCCAGCCTCACCAATGGACCCTATTTAAGTTTTGCCCCGAGGGCCTATTTCCTTGAGCTGAGCCTGAAGGAGTGATGGTCTCCAGTCAAGTGACAGCCATGTGGTGGAGTCTCCCACCCTGGCCTGACTTCCTGGCTTGACCTTGGCTGTTCCCTGTCAGTGTGGGCTTGCCTCGTGGTTGTGGGACCTGATCTTAAATCTGATGTGAGGAGTTGACTTCCACCTTGATGATATTATCTTGTGGTCTGAATCTTTCTTGGATTTGTCTCTAGGTTCAGTTTGCTTTGCTCAAGTAGTGGGGGTGGGATGCAGGATTCCTTTGCTTCCAGCTCATCTTCTGTGAGGGGGCAGCCCTGTTGTTGCTAGGGATTCAAGCAGAATCCTTTCCAGCTTCTGCTGACCTTTGCCTTGCCTGTAAGGGCTTTCTTTCCTCCACAGGACATGGGGTAGAGAGGTGAAGAAAAGCATAGTGTTAAGTGAGAAGGTATGTACCAAGGAGGGGCAGAGAGCGAGTATTAATCCTCTATAAACAATAACCTGTAGGCTGTGGCACAGGGATACCCTGGTTATACCAGCATGGCTTTTCTGCCCAATTCCTAGCCATTTGAATTCCGTGTGGGGGACCAGGCAGAAATGGAAATGGCCTTGAGCATGCTGTCTGAAGGAGCAGCCCCAGGGAAGTATGGCATCCTTTATCCTCCATCGAGCTGATCTCAGCTCTGCAGGAATCCTTTGGGCTTGGAGATGTCTAGCATTATTCTATGAACTGTTTGTAATGTGAGAGTAACTCATGACCATACATAGCTCACCTAAATTATTCCACAACTGCTTTGAATCATAATTTCTTTGATAAAATAGGAATCCATTCACAAACAACTCCAGAAAGGTCAAAAATCATAAAAGTTGTTGTTTGCAAAGGAAGATATGCTAGCTGAATAACTGCACTGCTTTTATCCAAGTACTCCAGTGTCTTCAGCTGATGAATGCTGTCAGTCATTAATTGCTATTACTCTTAGCAGTCCCTCTGAAGTCAGATGTTGTCTTTATCTTTTATGAGAGTAGGAAAAGTCCTGGTATTATTAAATATACTCACCCTTTTCAGTCAATATAATCCCTATCAAGGACACTTTCATGTACTTGGTGTTTATTTGGTGCAGTATGTTTTTCATACTTAGTCACGGTAGCATTTGTATGTCTGAAAGCTTGTGACTGTCAGAGGGTGTTGAGAACGAACCAAGCAATAGCTTATACCAAGAGCACACTCCTTCTGTTCTTCTGAACAGGTGTTGTGCATAGTTAAACAGGCTGAAACATAATTTAACAGTCACATTTTATCTAACTCTTATGTTTGAGATGGGCAGGGGATGCAAACTGTATGGCTATGGATTTAATCACTTTCAGATGCAGCCAGCATTCTTTGTCTGTGCCAAAATAGTTATTCTTACACAGCAGATGTAAAATTTGAGACATGTTTGATGCTCTGTTTTATTCAGGAGCAATGTTTCAAAGGGAGACAGAATTCTGGGAGAGATACAGGAGTATTTTGGGGCATTTAGGACCACCAGATTATGAGCAATTAGTCATACTGACAACTTCTTTGATGATACAGTATGCTGTTTGATAGGGAAAAGAGTGGGTATTTTCGCAAATAGTTATAGAATAAGATAATAAAGTGAAATCACATGCACTCAGTTTCACAGGTAATCAAAATTGTTTCTAGGACAAGCTGGAGAATATTATCTCTCTGTTAGAGCACAGCATTCCCATTATCTGGTGGTCAGTTTTGTTTCCTGGACATGTATCCTTTATAACAATAGTATATCCTGTCCCTGAAGTGCTTTCACTAGTTAAGAAAGGGCTACTCCTGCACATTTTTACAGGCTGTATCAATCCTTATGAGACCTGCAGTGTTGCCTTGCTTTCAGCTGGGATAAACTTAATTTTCTTCCTAGCAGCTGGTACAGAGCTGTGTTTTGGATTCAGTGTGAGACTAACATTACTAACAAACTGAAGTTTTAGGTGTTGCTAAGCACTGTTTGCCTAAGTCAGGGACTTTTCCTTTTGCCGTGTTCTGTTGGTGAGCGGGTGCACAAAAAGCTGGGAGGGAGCGGGCCTGGAGAACTGACCCAAACGGGCCAGAGGGACACTCCATACCATAGGGTGTCGTGCCCAGTACATAAACTGGGAACAGTGGGCCAGGAGAAGCTGATGCAGCTCTGTGGGTCCTGCTGGGAGCCGTGGAGGAGCACAGTGTGCTGTGAATGGGGCACCCTTCAGCAGACCTAGCCTTGAAAGACATGCAGTGAGCCCTAGCTTAGCTTTTGTCAGTGGATGGGACTCATTTTCACCACTTGCTGGCTGCTCCTGGGCAGCTTTTCATGTTGGGTTTGGGGTTTTCTTGCCATATTTCCTCCAGATGTCTATAGTAAACTAGTCTGCTCCAGGCAGGTCAAACCATTAAGTATAACTCCTTTAAAACATTATCTTTTAATCTTTAGCATTATACATGAAAGTAAGAACAGATGAATGTGGCTTAGGCAAGATTTATTCTATCAGACAGAAAAAGTTGTGGGTTTTTACTGTGGCGGTGGTGGGAAAGGTTGCCTAGAGAGGTTTTGAAGTGTCCATCCTCAGAGGAACCCAAATCCTGCTCAGCACAGATCTAGGAAGCCTGAGGAGCAGAAGTCAGGACTAAACAATATGCAGAAGCCCCCTTCCAATCTCAATTGTTCTTTGAAACAAAGAGCTCTTCAAAGAGTCTTTCTTTTTAAACTGTTCTGTAATTACATGGCATAATAATATTTTTAATTCATAAATTCTTTTTTTTTTTTTTTTGCATCCAGAAACACTGTTCAGAGAATAGCTGGCTGTATTGCTCAGCATTGTATATGAGCCAATAATAGCTGCATAGAGAGCAGTCAGAGGGCATTCTTTTGTAAAAGTTGTCAAAATAATAATGTACTACACGTAAATGGGTGGGTTACTTGCATATTAATGGTGTGCAAATTTTCTAGTCCTCATAGATAATTTTTCCTAATTTGCAATAATGTGTTTTTCTAATTTAGTGATTTACATATTTTACTATTGAAATAGTCCTAAAGCTTCTTTTTCACATGTACACCTTTGAAATGGGAAAAATGCAGATTCCTGGACTGATTAGATATTACTGTCAGAAAGAATTTAATGACTATGAAAACCAAAAGGAAAAGTGCTTTTACACTACTTCTGGAAATTTTTCAGCAAAAAAAATCCTAAACTGACCTGAATTACGGAGATTGTTTTTATTAATATACAATGACCTTCTTTAAGTGGAACAAAATGTCCCGCTGGTTAATAAATAACCTACTCAGCCTAAATCTAAATCAACTCATTTGAGATATGGGTAAGTTCAGATTTACAAATACATTAATTTACTGTATCCTTTCACCAGTAAGAATTAACAATTTGAATAAAAGACCCTGGGAAAAGCAACGTTTCTCTGGAAGACTACAGAGACCTTCTTAAAAAGCCATCTAGTTTGGGTGTCTGGGAGTCAGAAGGAATATACCTTTACTCCATGATATATCTGTGACACCCAAACTGATGAAAGTAAATGACTCCCAGTAAAATACAAAATAAAAGTTACATACCTTTCTGCATCACCAGCCCAGCACAGTGCAATTGGTGTTGCTCTGAATTGCAGCTCAGCCTAGGTGCCGTGATGTGTTAGAGATCACCCGAGCACAGCATTCCCGTTGTACTCTGATTTTTTTCCACTATACCTCATGTCTAATTGAAAGAGGAATTGGTGTATGGGGTTTTTTTCAGCTCGTATTTCTCAGGGATTTCTGAGTGCCAGAGGAATCCTGAAGTACCAGGAGAATGATGTGGGGTGCAGCTTCATGGTAATCAGAGGACTGGAACAGCTCTCCTATAAAGACAGACTAAGAGAGTTGGGGTTGTTCTGCTGGAGAAAAAAGGGTTCCAGGGAGATCTTTCTGCTGACTTCCAGTACCTAAAAAGGGCCCACAAGAAATCTGGCGAGGGACTTTTTACAAGGGCGTGGAGTGACGGACAAGGGGAAATGGCCTGAAACTGAAAGAGAGCAGGGTTTAGACTAGATAAAAAGGAGAGATTCTTTACTGTGAAGCACAGGAACAGGTTGCTCAGAGAAGCTGTAGATGCCCCATGCCTGGAAGTGTTCAAGGCCAGGCTGGATGGAGCTCTAAGAAACTTGGTCTAGTGGCAGGTGTCCCTGTTCATAGGTGTGGGGGGTGGAAATAGATGATTTTTAAGGTTTCTTCCAACCCAAATCATCCTATGATCTAAGGTTATCAAAGGTGGTTATGGGTGAGAGTTTGAAAGTGTCATCTGACATTTGCTGCAAGGTTCGGCCTGAATATCCCTGCCTGCTGTTTAAGTTCATTACTCCTTGGTGTATATACTGTGAGCATGAAGAGTAATTTACTCCTCCTCCTTGCCCGTTTGTATACAATGCATGCTACCCAAGATGCATTTCCCACGAGTGGTGCAAGTACACAAAGATCATGATTTCCACACGTGCTTTTCCATAGTAATTTCTTTCCACAAAAATTTCAAAGACTCTACAGGAAAATAAATGTTTATTTCAAGCCTTTTAATACTTACTCGATCCTACATTTGCTGACCCCTTCTGTGCAATAACAGGACAGTTTTTTACTCCCATTTATTTGCAGCTTTTCATTAAGCAGCTTCAAGCAGTCAAAAGAGACATGTAAAAAGAGATCAGAATCCTATCACAAATATCTTCGTTTCAAAGCCCAGCTCCATGTTGCTAGCTGGCAGCTAGGTGCATCCTTCTGAGAGGAGGTCAAAGCCAAAGCCCTGCCAGCCAGGAAATGCAAGGGAGAAACCATCACTCTTCTCCCAGAGACCACATGGGGGATGAAAACACCTTGTTTATGTACAACATGAGTAATTGTATGTTTCTTCACAAGCATTAAAATTTAAAACTGAGGCAGGCAGAACATTATTTTTCCATCAGACTCGTCCAAAACATGGGCTGAGGGGTAACACTTGGGAAAGGGCAAGGATCTGTGAGCAGGTGAACTGGTGAAGCCTGGCTTGCAGCAGGTCTGTGCCTGCTTACTGACAGTTCTGGATGCCTCAGAAGGCTTGGCCTTTCCCAAAGCCCCTCCCTGTCCTAATGCTGATTCCAAAACTTTCAGGAAATTAGATACTAAGATCTTTAACCTAACAGATATTTATTCTACCACCTTATGCGGTTGGAAACAGCTCAGGAGGCTTACTGCCTTCAACATTATACTTCTAGTGTCATTCTCAAAATAAAGCTAATCTAAAATACCATATCAACTGTTAAAGGTAAGAATAGGTTACAGTAAATCAGGAGCTGCCCAGTGATGCCTGCCAAGCAGCAGCTGATTGTCTCACAAAATGTCACACCATTTTTTGTGGATCACTGTAGCAAGCACTTAATTACTCTCACAAGAAGGATGAAATTATTTTCAGGAGTCTAGAGATGTCAGGTCTATGCTGAGGAACTCATACAGAAAAAGGGGAAAGGCTCAACTTTGTTTTCTTATGCATTCGGTTCCAGTTGTGAACACAGCTTAATTTCAGGAAGTAGCTGTGATTTTTCCTGTGACATTTTGTGTGATTTACTTTAGGACTAAATAAATAAGAAAACAGTTCTTACTGTTCTGTTGACTTCACTGTTTCCTTTGAGAATAATCAAGTTAAGAGCAAAAACACTGGGTCAGGCTTAAACCAAAATAGGATAAATTATTTGTTCTTGAACTGTATAACAATGTGTTATGAGAGACAGGCAGATTATAATATTTTAAAGTATCAATTTTCTTGCATTGCAGTGCTTCATTTTGTAAAATCCATGCTCTTTTCTTTTTATTACCAAACTAATTTATTCAAACACAAGGATTCTTATGAGAGAGATGTCTTTGGGGAAGAAAACCTCCTTTTAGGGATTCCTTGCTAATGCCGTAGTTTAGTATCCAAGATAAGCTTTGGCACTCACAGCCTTTGTGCCTTTTGGTACTTGGAACTCATGCTCAGATTTGCAGAGGTGCTCAGACTGTGCTGGAGAAGTGGCTGTGCTGCTCCTCTCTGACCCTTTGTCCTGTTTTTTCATTTGCAAATTCTTGCTCCATTTACTGATTTACATTACCCAGAATTCTGCATGGCAGTACATGGGTCATCGATAACATTTATTTGAATATGGGCTCTAAATAAGAGGGTTAAAGGCTGTTTCTGAGTTTACATCCAGATCTTCTGGATGGTTTGGCATGGAATAGTTTTCCAGTCATAAGACTGACAAAGTGAGTCACAGCCCTTAAAAGCCAAGGACATTTCTTCCAACTAGCATAACCTAATGTTCACTGAAATGTTTGATTCTGAAAGATGGTTGCTATTTTGATGACAGACTAGACTTCCTCACTGCACTGCATTTATTATGTTCACACTGACTCTGTGCAGATAAATGCATATGCTTTGTTTCAGTACAAGAATAGCATGTTCTTGAATGATTTACCAGGAAAACAGTGGCATGCTCTGGTTATAGAATTGTTTCAGACTCATAAAGAAGCTATTCTCATTTATCCCTCTGGGTTCTAAGGAGGCACACTTTAAACAGGTTCTTACCAGTCTTTCCAAATGATCAGGAGAAATAAGTTAGAGGTGTTACAGATCAGAGAAAGAGGTTAGGCTATTGCAGACAGAGCAATTTCCATCCCACCTTGTCTTTTCTGTATTTAGTCAGGAGTTATGTTTGAAATGAACTGCGGAAAGGAGGTTGGAAGGGACATTTTGTCTGCCCAGGAGGGGAACATGGTCTTTCAAGCAGTACTGTAACAGAGGGAAACAAGCCTCAAGCATGGGCTTGTCAGTGAATCGATTTGAACATGGATGGAATACAAAAATAGGTATGTCCAAAATTCTTTGCATCTGGAGTGCTGTTCTCCCCATCTCAGGACAATTCTAGAATCCACAGCAAAGTGCAGTGCAGGGAAACATGATAGACAGCCCTGAAGTTGCCAGAGGAAAAGCCCAGCCTGCAGAATGGAGGGTCAGTCTCTCTGTACATCAAACAGGAAAAACGTGGTTTCACAGGAACACATCAAATGCCTCCCCCAAAAGCTCAGTAACTCTGAGTTGGTTTTTTGTTTGGTTTTTTTTGTTGTTGTTTTTATTGACTTGATTGTTGTATTGTTTGTTTGATTGTTGTTTTGTTTGTTTGGGTTTTTTGTTTCTTTATTTCCTTGTCTACTTGAGATCCTGTGTCTTTAACTTGTAACTCAGTATCTGTGGTGTTGAGTGAGACCTGGGGACTGATACCATTTGTAATGCTGCTTCTAAACCTAAAGCAAGCACGACATTCAGCCAGTGACTTGGGCTGTCTGTAATTACAGTCTTTCTAATCTAGGCAGATACTCCTATGGGGGCAAAATCACATAAGTCATCTCTGAAATAAATGTTTGTAATAGATTCTTCAAGGAAACTCCAGGCCTTTCTACTCACTTCCACAGAGATACTTACTTCTACGTAACAGAGATAAACTGGCCTCTTTAAAAGAGTATTTGTTCAGTAGCACTGATAAATCCGTACACTGGGATGGATAACACCTGAAGTTTTCCCGTTTTCAAAATATGTTCACACCTTCTCTTCACTGTCATTCTTATCAAATCAGCTCCTTTTCTCCTCATCATCATTCATATGTCTTTTTAAGATGCTGGATAAATACTCCTGGTCAGCAGCTCAATCTAGTTTGCAATGGGACAAATACAGAGTTTTCTCTTCATGGCAGCACCAGCCTGCAACATTCTCATTGATACTGCCCTTTAACCTCATACTCTTCAGCAGTCTCATTGCCTGCTCTTTATTCTTTTGTTCTTCTTTTTCAAAGGAATTATAGTGCATTTCTCCTTTCATGTTCTCCACCACGTCCTTATAAATGAGTTATATTTTCTCCCATCAGGCTTTTAACATGGCTGCATAATTTTCCAATTGATCCATAATTTATAAGGTCCAAAACCTGATGAAAATTAATGGCAGAAATCACAGTGTCTTCCTCAGGAATCTTGTCGAGCTGGAATGTTACTGTGCAGCCACGTTGTGCAACCAGGCTTTCAGACTCACTTTGAACTACTCAACTGCTCTGAAACCTCGATCTGTTCAGGAACGTTTGTTCCAAATTGCCCCGTTAATCTCCCTGTCTGAATCAGCTCTGGAATGTAACTACAAACTGCTCTATAAGACCTAAAAATTGCAGTCATGGCAGTTTTGATTTCTTCTTGAATTTAACTATGTTTATTACCTAGCAAGCACGTGTGGTAAGGATCCTGTGTAATAATTAGGTTATGTGTGACCCAGAATATCAGGAATACTTCTGCAGGTCACGGCTGGATAGATACCTCCTGAGTGACAGTGATACTACGAAGATATTTTTACTTTTCCTATCATGGAAAAAGAGAAATATTTTTCTCCAGTCGATCATTTAATTTCCATGTGGGCAGAGAAGAGGAGCCCTGATAGCACAAGGAGGAATAGTGCTTTGGCAGTAATCCTTGAATGTTGAAGTTCCCCATCCAAATTGTAGGTGCACAGTGACACCTTCTGGAAGCTTGTAATGAGCATTCCTGAGCTGCTTCCTCCATCGTCTGGAAACTCACAGTTTTTGTGTGTAGAAGCTAATCTTTTTCTGGTCAACACTTTGACCAGTTTGCTACAGGGTCCATCATGTCGCTGGCACATACTCCAACAGAACATGGTCGTGATGGAAAAGATTTTTCTTTTGAAGTCAAGCCTGACCTGTAAGGCTTTTTTAATTATTCCAAATAATTCAAAGGCTTATGGGGAAAAAAATAGAGGATAGAGTTAGAGATGGATGCTAACCTCATGGTTTAAAACAACATGTAGTTGGCATTATGTTTTTAACTATTTAATATCATGCATCAGGTGAGAGGATCAGAGAATATAGTGAAGATTCTATTTGCAAAACATGACAAATTAAATGAATGACAGAGTTTCTTAGTGCATTTGCACTTCAGCAAAGATTTCATTTTTTTTTGTGTCACATTGCAGTTTCTGATTAGACCATCTCTGCCCAAGCCACCGGCTTCTGGGGTAGTCTGTCAGTCTGCCAGAAACTCTGCATCACCAAGGATTTTAAGCACATGAGTTGGGCCACAGAGCACTGTCTGAGGGCCCACAAACCCCACAGAGCCTGCAGCCATCAGCTGGACTGGGCCAGAACATGGGGTAGAACCATCACTGAGCTGACTCTGATGCTCTGAAAGCCAGCATTTAGTGCTGTTACTGGAGAACATATCCTGATTTCTAATATAGAATTCCATCTCAAAAGTTATTTCTCTTTAATGTTCCTCTGCCTGAGAAGTAACAAAGATGTGATATGTAGGAGTGGAAAAAAAACAGAGCTGTGAGTGGAGACATCGGAGGCTTCCTGCAGCTTTGGAGCAGACACTGACTGATATAAATACTGAAGCTGAGGGTTTTGTCAGAACATACATATGGGACTGGACAACCCTGAGAACCCCAGAAAATGACCTTACAGTGGTGAAATAATTATCAAAGCACCAAGCAGAGCCACCAACTGCAAAAAATTGTGCTTTCACTGAGATCTAAATCAAGTCTAACCATTGCGATAACGTTTCAAGCCCTAATGTAATGCAGTCACAGGTTTCAGCATCAGACCTTGAGGAAACCTAATCCTCCAGCAGAAAGCTGAGAGACACCCAGTGACTGCATGAATGACATGACAGTGGGACTTTCATGCTTTGGCTTCCACAGAATAAATTCTACTGATTAATTAACGCACCGCTATCGGTGTTGATGATGACTCCGGTTTATTCTTCCTGCCATCAACATTGAACATCTATTTCCTACTTGAAACCAACTACTAATAGATCCATGGAGAAAAGTGACTTATGCCTGCAAGAAACTGATGTTGAAGAAAACCAAATATATTTAAAAGTTCAGCAAAACTGCTTCTCATAATATTCCTGGTATTATGTTCACTTCAGAATATGGTTATTTAAATGCATCTTTTATTTTATTTTTCTTCTTACATTTTTAGTTTTTGTTAAGGGATAACAGAAAGCAATTACTAGAATGCTGCTAGAATACTGATATATAAAGAAAATTGAAGTTCAGCTGAAGTTCCTGGAAACTCATTCTCCTTCTGAAAATATTTCCTTTCCCAGAAAAACCTATCAGTCTTCAAAATGATTTGTAACAAGTGCACTTTGATGTCAATGAAAAAGGTAAAAAGTGGCTTCTTACTTTCTATTTGAATTGCTCCCTAATTCACTATGAATCAGCTCCATTCAATGGCCTAGAAACTCTCTTTTTAACAATTTAAGGGAGCAGGAAACACTGAAATAGACTAGTACACAAAAGCTGCCATGCAGATGTGTATGACCTCTCCTTGGGCAGGGAGCAGAAGTTCAGGTATGAGACCAGCAATCAGCCCTCGCACCCTAAAACCAAACAGGCCCCAGAAGAGCTGATATGTGCATTATGTCACCCATTGACATGTGACTGCAGGAATGATGGAATACAATGTCATTGAAATACAGATACATGTTCTGTATCTTTCTTATCACCTGTTCTGAACAGTGAGAACAAATTAAAAAGGAAAAAAAAAGGTACCATACATGTTTTCACAAAAAAATAAAATAAATAAAAACAGTAACTGATTTCTTCATTTCTGCAAAGGCAAAATTAGGAAAATATGTTAGCTGGACAAGTTTGCAGAAAGAGGGGGGGTGGAGTCTAAGAAACATATAAAGGGTGAATATTAAATAGCAAGGGTACCTTCATATAAAGCCGCCCCTTTCTGATCTAGAATAAAAGAAAACTACTGCATGCTGGATATAATTTCCTCCTAAAAGTTTATCAAAAGCTTATGTAGTCTAATGAGAAATATTCAGGAAAGTCTAGTAAAGGGTGGAGGTGGGTTTTCTAATGCCTGTTATACTGGTAGATAATACCAATATTGAAACTGGGTCCTGATTTATTATTTACTTTGTGTATTACAAAAACAAGCTGCCACTATATGGGATAATTATATCAAACACACAGTTCACATGTAAGCTCTCAATTTTCCATAACTTATTTTTTGAAAGAGAAATAAGTGCCAGGTCAAATACTCCCATGCCTTGCTAGATTGACATTTTGCTTTCTCTCTGTCCCAGTGAATTTGAATTAACCTAAACAAAGTAGAGCAGTAGAGGGGACCAAGAGTAAGTTCACAGAGGCACGTGCAGAGCAAGATACTCTGATGAGTGAGGGAATTTTCTTTCATGCATGAGAAATACATGCTCACATTCCTTTAGAGAAAGGGTTTCAGTCTGTGTCTCTCAGCTCTCTCAACTCCAAACCCCATTTTGTCAAAGTCCAAGCCCTTGTTTATGCAGCTCTGTCTTATGCAGCTGGACATCAGCCTGCATCCATCATTCAGGGAGAAAGGAGGAGAAGATGACTACGTTAACAATTCTGAGAGGACTTTATGCCTCCACACCATTCAACTGTTTCAGGATGTGGTTGTGTACATGTGCAGTGATGCAGAGGTACCTGCCTACAGAGCGAGACAGAGCTGCCTACAAACACCAATCACTGGAAGATAGTTAGCTTAGTTGGATTTGTTTATCCAACATTATTTATGCTAGGGAGTATCAATACCATATTTTTATACAATACTGCCCAAAATCACTATGCATCATGAATTTTGGGGGAAAAAAAAAATAGCTTTCTTTAAAAAGGTGTTAGTTAGAACCATAAATGGTTTGGGTTGGAAGGAACCTTAAAGATCATCTCATTCCGACCGTCCTACCATGGGCAGGAACAACAGATCATGACTCTCCTGAGACAAATGGGAAGGATGATGGAGCAAGAACATACCTTGCAAAGGGGTTACACTCTGCCAGCATTTAAAACCTGAACTTGAACAAGCATTCCTGCTAAGATTTAGGAAACCACCTGGGACTGTAATGTAGAGAGGTCTTAGGGGAGTCACACTTACTCAGCAGTCTGAGAAGTGACTGCCTGTCCTGACAGAGTGACCAAGAGCTGAATTCAAAGGCCAGTGGTGTTAGCAGGTGTTTTGAGCTTGGTCTTAAGCCACATAAACAAGCACCTCGGTGCAGTTACTGAGACTTTGGTCCCTTTTCTCTGCCAAGGGGTGAGGCAGTGTCATTTAATCCTACTTGTCAAACCTATAATACCATATGTCCTGTCTGGGCCTTGGCAATTGTAGTTGGGCACAGAAATCTGTTCAACATCTCAGTTGTGTGCTTTCTGCCATGACCAACCCGCCAGAGATTTGCAGAAGGCTCTTTGCCACTGGGCAGGAGAAATACTGAGTGGGGTTGTGGGGTGGGAATCAACCTTTCTGGTTTTTCTGCTCTCCTGGGAACATTGTCCAGTTTCTGCGGTAGTTCACCTCTCCAAACAGACCTAGGGGAACTCTCTGCTGCTAAGCAACAGCAAGCTCTCTACTGTGTAGGAATGGCAGCTTTCCCCTCTGGTTTCAGCCCTAACAAGCACCTTCCCCGGGCATCAATGGCACCAGAGCTGTGTTCTCCCATTGCTGTAGCAGTGCCTTTGGCCTTCAAGGGCAGGACCATCACTGTGGGAAGGGCTTTCTTCACACTGTGTAGACTTCAGTTCCTCTCTGTCTCTTTGATGTCTGGTTGTAGGCCAGAATTAGGGACAACGTTTTGGGATGGCCTGAACCTTGATGAAATAGTGAAGCCCCAAACAAAACCAGGTAGAAATCATTGCTAGAGAAAAGGGAAGCAGAGCGGTGATTTTTGTCTGTTCCTGCTCAGGGTCCATGCTCCATCAAGGTGGCTCCTTCTTTGCAGGACAATGGCACTCAGCAAGGAAGGGCAAGGTCACACTACTCTGACGCCCGCACACCAGGGCCGGCAGGCCCAGCTACCCGGCCACGGCGGGAGGCGGCGGGGCAGGTTCAGGACCCTGGACAGGTCCGGGCGGCAGTGGCTCTGCTCTCCGCTCCTCGCCGCCACAGCTCCGTCCGTCGTCTGCGGTTGGCTTTTCGGGTGGGGATTTTTGGGGCTGCTCTTTAGGTGTAGGCTGTAAGTGGCCAAATTCGTCCCCGTGCTCCTCTGGCACTATGGCCAGCCCCGAGCCCCAGCGGGCACTGGCGGGGTACGAGAGGCGTCCTCCAGCCCTCACCCAAAGGAGCGGCTTAGAAAAGTTAAAAAGGCAGAGTGTACGTGGAGGCGAGGGGGCTACGAGGGCAGCCGGTATGGCTTCACGGCTGCCACCGCTTTAACCCTCATCTTAGCACTGCGGTAGAGGGGCTCTGCTGAGCTGTGCAAGGTCCCCGCCTGCCCCCTCGGTGATGATCATTTTGTGTTTCTCTCTCTCTCTCTGTCTCTCTTCCCGCCCCGTCCCTCCGCTCCCACCCCTCCCCCGCTCGCCGCAGACTCCGAGGCCTGCCAGGCTCCTCTCCTCGCTGTCAGCTCTGCTCTCCAGCCCCTTCCTGCGGCCACAGCTCCCTGCCCGCCGGCCTTGCCCGCGCTTCGTCTCGGCGCCCCGTCGAGACGCCCCGGAGCCCCGCTTCTGTCCCGCGGGCTTGGCGGCGCTGCTGGCCGGGAGCGGGGCGCCCGTCCGCTGCCCGCTCGCCGCCCTGCTGCGGGGCCGC
>VXBT01011613.1:140283-180175 GCA_013400235.1 Oriolus oriolus
GAGGGACTCGGCGCAAAAGGCGCTTCTCCCGGTCTCCCGAAGGGTCGGGAGCTGCAAGCCGGGAGTCCCCGGCGCTCTGGCTCGCACCGCCACGTCCCTCCCCAGGGGCTCCCAGCGCAGAGCCCGGGTAGCACCAGGCTGACCTCGGCTTCGCGAGCGGGACCAGGGTCCCTCCCTGGGGCGGGATCGCACCCCGGGCCGTGCCACCTCCCTGGCCTCAGCGCAGGTAACACCTCGCCATGCGCTCAGGGGCCCTTCTGCCTCGTCTCACGAGTGCGACCGAAGATAAGGCAGCATCCGTGCCCCCGCCCCACCGTGAAGGGGGTCCCGCGGTGCGCCTGTTCTAGGAGCCCGGGGCTCCCCTGCCAAGTTAGAGATAAGCAGCAACAGGCAAGTGCTTCCAAAGAGTCTTGCAGTATCAGCCTGCCTCATCAAGCATCCTTAGAGGAGAGAAAGATCTCTTCTTGAGCTGTCATTAGGTAATGTCAGTGGGTAAGAAAAAGCAGGTAACAAAAACTGGACACAAATGCAGAAAGTGAAATAAGATTATCCTTGTATACCCTAGTAAGAACCTACAGTAATTTAATACCAGTCTAATTTACTTGATGCAACCGTTCCATTATTTCAGTTTTGCTGTTGAAAAAGGTAAAATGAAAACCTTTCCTATGGCACTTGTCGCTATGATGTAATGGCAAGGAGTCTCCTTGTACCTCTGTTGCACAAACAGAATGTCAGCACCTGATCCAGCACTCTGCAGAGCCACGGACTGTGGAGGTAGTTATGACCACTGCTGTATTACAGGACCAGAAGCAGTAAACACCAGTTCAACCAAACGGAACACCAGCATCCGCTAGGAGATTCCTAGTTGTGGTTCCTAAAATTAGGAACATCATGTTAAAATTAGGAGTGTCTCTCTAAACTCAGAGCCAGCTGAATGTACAATTAGCACTATGTTTTATAAAATGTTCAAAGGTGAGAGAATAGTTACTTTATTTCACCTTTAATTTTTTATCTACTCCTCACATCAATACCTACTTTGATATCTTTACTCTGGGTCCCAAATACTTAATCATGGAAGCATCACCTCAGCTGTTACACACCTGCTACCCCTTGCTTAGAACAGTGAGCGTATTTCAGAGTGAGTTGTGATGTCTGAGGACTGAGCTTAAAGTACCTGGAAGGAGCTTTCAGACTATAGGGTGCCTGTGTCTCTTGGAGCTCAGGTGGGACGTTGATGAACATGAAGCGTTTAAGCAACTATCAGTACTCAGTCACTTAGAGAAATTCTTCCCATCTTTTTGTCACTAAGAAAAGTGACAAAGGAGACAGCGAGTCTTGGAAATACTCTGGAGATCTCCTGGCATTCAGAAGGAAGAGGATCCTTAGCTAGAGGTTCATTACTCCTCACTTGCTGTTTTCAAAACTTGTCAGAGCCAGGTGAAGCAAAGAAGCCCAGGAAGTGTCATGGCCAAAATGAATGTGTGCTAAGCCAAACTCTGACCCTCCTTCAGCTTTAAATTGACTTTGGTACTACTCCCTCCTGGCTGACACTGCCGGTTGGCACTACAGCCGAGCTCACCCGGCAGAGGGTTGCTATCACAGTGCCCGCCCCGCAGAGCAGCCTGATGCCAGCATAGTACAATCCGAAGTGAATCGCGACAATCGGAATCAATAGGAAACAGTGTGTGAATCACCGCTTAATGCACTCCAGGGTGAGTCATCCCGATTCAAACCAGCTTTCAGACCCGGACAATGTCAGTCAGCTTCTCACACAGTTCAATATGAGTCAGATCTCAGCACCGAGTACAATGTGAAATGAGTCACTGACTAATACAGCGCCATGTGCCTCCAGTACCCAGTGCGAGTTGTCAGAGCTTCTGTGTGATATGAGTCACTTCATAGTACAGTAAAATGGGCTTTTTGGAGGCCATTCATAATTAAGCACAATGCAACCAAGCGCTCAGGAGGAGATAATGGGAGTGAGCAGAGTAAACTGCTACAGGCACCAGCTTCATTGCATAGTAGAGAGGTTTGTAAAATATTAGGATGAATGATTTTTTAAATTTTATTGTTTCTCAAAACAAGCTTCATAAAAATAACTAGAAGCAGGTTCTTCCTCTGACATCAGAGCCAGCAAAAGCAGGGTTGAAGCAGTGGTAAAAATCCCAGCACTAGAGAAGTCTGTGGGGTTTTTTGTTGGTTTTTGCTTCCAAAAAAGCTTTATGATCAATCAGTGTGACTGACATACATCCACCCAGGCCGACCCCAGCTGCCACAGAAGGCAAGGCAAGGGATGCTGACAGCTTGTGCTGTGCAGAGGAGAAGATCTTGACAGTTATTTAACTTAATTGCAGTTTGCAGTGACCTAGTTTGCGAAGGACTTAGCATGGGATGAAGTTATATCCATACTTATATTCATACTGCTCCACTGTCACAGCATCCACATAATCAGCTGGACAGAAACAACAGGTTGCTTTTGTTGCTTTTTCTATGCAACTGGTAAAAAATTCTCTCATGTCTTTCCCTTGTTACAGGAGAAATAATGACAGTGACCCTGCTAATTACATGTTAGAGTAACATTTTCAATGAAGTCTATTGTGATAAAATCCAAACTAAAGAAATTCTTTATCTGGAGGAGATATAAGGCATCTCTTAAAAAACAAACAAACAAACAAAAACCCAACACCCACCCCCCCCCAACCCCCCCCAAATCCCACTGAAGCCCCAAGTAACTAGGTTTCTTAACAGGAAAGTCAGATTTTACTCAGAGAAAGACTTGATTGCAGGATGTTTTTTGCAGACAGCGGCCTGATGTGGTGGCCAACTGGGCAGAATCAAATACCAAAGAAAAAGCAGCAGAAGACATCTAAGGCATTGGTAGAAAAGTACCTGTTGCAGGTGACATGATCAAGGAACCATTACCTGTTACTTTGTGGTGTGATACACTTCCAGCCATTCCTTCTGAAACGTAAAGCAATGCTTTAAGCTGGATAGATGAACTTGGCTCCTCTGAGCTGCTGCTCCTCTGGAAAAAGGAATTAAGCAAAACAGCTAAAGCCACTCAGTTTCTGGACATTTGACATAGAAGTGTCTCCGAGTTATGAGTTGTAGGATAACACTTTCACTTGCAATTTTAGCCACTTAAGCTTTTGAACAGACTTGGGCACAGCAGTGACATAAAAAGCTGGCTTATTCCATGTGCTGCCAGCCTCCTTTCTGCTAACCTCTGTCTTGCAGTCACAAACTCTCAACCATTTCAGCCACCCCACTACAATATGCCAAATCTCCCAATAATAGAAGGTAACTTTCGAGGAGCTCTTGCTCTTAACCTACTAAGTGGGCAATCTGACAACTATGCCTAAAGCATGTGCATATGTGTGGGCGAGTTCATTAACATATATTAGAATTCTTCTCTGTCTAAAATAGCACACTGCTTGATGCAGAAAGCCTGCTTGTCACATTTGTCAATGAAAAGGAAGAAGCACGAGCATCAAGTTTCCTGTTCATATTTCAGCTGACAGTGAACTGCCACAGGCTTCAGTGGGAGTTTGCTGCAGCCCCAAATACATCTGAATTGTTAAAATATAGATTCAGAGATTTATTTGGAATTTGACCCCAGTTGCAAGCCTCTTATGACATTAGTTGATAAGAACAGAACCTCTTCTAACTCACTGGTTATCATTACTGGGAGGATCCAAAGACAAAGCAGGAATTGTGAGAGTTACATAACCTCACCTAAAGCTTGCTGACACCAAAAGGTGGCTTTCATTGCTTTAGTGGAGTTTGGATCAGGCCTGAAGTATTTACTGAAAAATAACTGGACTATATGATCCACATCTGTGCACTAACTCCAAGTGGCTGTCAGCTAGTGGTACAGCACAGGGCTTCTCAGGCTGTGGACTTGCTGTGAAAGCTTCATGCTGTGGCCATGCAAATCAGCCCCAAGGACGAGCTAAAGGCTTGCACACCTGCCTGATTGTAATGTGTACAGGGAGGAAACGTTTTGTCTAAGTAATTAAGTAACAGAACCTTTGCACTTTGAGCTGAGAAAATGTCATTGTGTTTTAGCATAAAGTGGGGATAAAAGTATAACGTTTTGTCTGCAGTCTTCTGCACATTCCTGGGTTTGGGTTGGTTTTTTTTTATTTGGTTGAGGTTTTGTTTTGTTTTTTAAATTGACATTTGTGGCTTAGATTTTAAATATTCCTCCTTTGGGAATGCTTTTTTCTTGGTAGCCCACCTTTCTGCTGAGAAATTAGCAAATACTATAAATGTTACAACTAAGCCAAATATCACTTGAGGTGTTTTTAACCAGGGATATAATTTTCACTCCTGACCTTTACACTCCTTCGTGTTTATAAGGTTACATAGAGAAATACTCCATAATCTGAATGTCAGATAGGTATGCTTTGGAGTGGAAAAGGTATGACAGACACTCTTATTTTACCACCTCAACATTACTCTTAAGGCATACAGTGGTTTTGCCACTATTGTCAAAAGTAGCATCTCAGATGCTTGGACCTTTTTTTAATTACTTATTAGCATTCAATAATATGAGCACATACTTTTTTATATGATTCAGAGATGCTATCTAGCGGGATAAGAAGCAAGAACACGTGCCATTAATTTTCCTCTGTTTTTGTTTCATTGCTATTTAGGGGCAATTTTACAATGGACTACATTTGTTGTTATCATTACATAGAGAAAGGACATCTCTTTCCCTGGGAGATCCAGAAACTCTGCACCTAGGCATCTGCAGAGATGTTACATTAGATTGACTTGAAACAATGAACCAGCTGGAGACAAGCTGATCACCTCAACTCCTATTCCCCTTTCTCATTTAAGCATTTGACTAATTGGCGCTCTCCATGCTGAATTCGGATGGTTCTGTGGATTCCTCCAGGCAGGACCCACTATGCCTAGACAAGTTTCTTTCTGTTCCAGTGTGCTGATTAACATCCAGGGTGGAGAATATCCAGAGACTCTGAAGCTACAAAATCAACCCAATTCCTCACAGACTGCAGGTAGTCAGAGGAGACTTGTAAGTGGCCAGTCACTTGTCTATAGTCGGAAGAAACTTCCTGCAAATGCAGAAATGATCATGCAGGACAGCATCATGTACACAATTTAGGGAGGTAGAAGATGTTTTGTAGCTCCAGACAATCACCGGGGATGGATCATGCATGCACTGGAATGGTCCCAAAGCACATGAGGCAGCTACATGTAGGATTTGAGCAGTAACGCGTGATCCAGAGCCTCATGTGGTCCAGCCAACACCACCACTACGAGGACCTGGGCAACAGAAACCCCTCTTGCCATCTAGACGCTGATTGACTGTCCTGCTCAAGGATTTGCCTCCTCACAGTGACTCAATATTAGCAAAATTAGACCCTATTGACTATTCGTGTTATACCCAGTCTGAGTTTAAACAGAGCATGAGATGGTAGAGGTTGAAGTCCTTTGATTAAAGGTAGCTTACATAATTCCATCAGTAGTCTAAAAGTACTTTTGGATTCCACAGGAAACATGCACCAGATAGCAGTCCATCTCCAGTATTCTAATCCTCTGTGTTTCCTTCTCTAACCCATTTTCAAACAAGGCTCATCACTGCTGCAGATGGTGGGGACAGAGAAAGCAAACCCCAGCTCTCAAAGAGCAGAGAACATCCAGTACAGAGGGTTCTCATACAATTTTTTCATTCTCATAGCACTTTCAGAGAGGTCTGGAAATCCGATGTCCCAAATTAACGACTGTAAAATTATATGAAGAGAAGACCTTTTTACTACAAGGTCGAAAAACACTCTCTCCTTTTTGCCCTGAAGGAGCCTGAAGTCTACTGAAGGCAAAAAATAACCACCTCAATTCCCACAGATCCACAAGTCAGTCAAGCAATTGTTTAAATTGTTGCTAATGTGGGCTATACTATAAAGGAGCAAGGAATTTTGTTAATTCCTACAAATAATATTCACTGGAGTAACTGATAAATCTACTACCCATTCCTGCACACAGCACAACTCAAACCAGCAATTGCCTGGCAAGGCTCATAACACAGCTCTGGTGGTTGCAGCAAGAAGCAGCAAAGTGTGATGGAAAACTTCCATGTCCTACAGTGAAATTCTGGATATACTAGAAGTAGCAGAAAGATACATACATACATAAAACAAGGCTCTTCTGAAGTTAGATAAACAGTGCTGGGATAGATCACTTACTCATTGCTTGTTCTGTGAACCTGACCAGCCTGACGTGGTTTTGTCCTACAGGTCCTAATACTATGTGCACCAAAGGCGTTTCTACAACTCTGTAATAACCTGCACCACTGCTCAGCTCTCTACCTTGCCATCCTATAACATGGACCCTGGATTGTACTTAGCCCAGGCTAACTCATTATTTAGATGAATTAGAGACATGAATGTGTGAACATGAAATATCTCAGAAGTAAGAGTGGATGTTTCAGGATATATAAACAGCATGTGTCTGAATCCAAGTTACATGTTTCTAATCAGTAATAACTGTTTACTGTCCAAAGCAGCCTGAAATACTGTTAGATATACTATCCTTCCAAAAATGCTTTATATGATATCACTCTCTAATTGAAATGTGAAAATGCTCCATTTAAAAAAGTATAGGTATCTGGAAGGAAATTAACACTTATTCATTCCTTTCATGTGAAGCTGAAGCTGACAGAAAGAAATCTGAATCTACAAATGCATTCTACATTTCAGTTATCCTTCCACATTTTGAAACAAGAAAGGGTGGGGAGGGGGGGGTGGAAGCTAAGTTCTTTTTCTGATTTTCTATTTCTGGTCATTTAGGCATTGCTTGTCAGATTGGGTCTTTAGAGTTTCAAAATGGGTTATAGTTTCTATCTGTATTGTTGTTCTTGTATTTTATCCCTCCTGCTACACAGGTGCATCTTCTGCTACCATGTCATGCATTTGTCTCTTGGGAGAGTGGGTGGTTCTCACAAATACAAAAACTATTAAGCTCTATATGACAGAAAGAAATTCAACATTAAAAAAACCACAGTAGCCAAAGTGCAGCAAAATGTAATGCTGCACTCTGCTAAAACAACCTTCTTTCTCCTCCTGACACTTCTGTCAAGTCCATGATGCCATCTGTACATTCCCCCTCAAGTTAAAACAACAGCATTTCCTAAACCTAGATGAACATTTTAGAAAGGAAAGCAACTTTAACCCCCAAATGTTTATCTCATTAGATTCAAGTCTGATATTAAATTATAGATTTAAGAAAGAACTAAAAATTGGTAGCAGCTAATTTTAATTCCCCTACAGTTGTCACGGCCTCAAAAGGTTTCGGAACCTGAAACAAACCTACACACAAAAGGATCTCGTGACACAGGAGGATGATTCAATAATCAAATACAAATAAAATGAAGAAAGACACACTCATCTTTGTACAAGCTAGCATTTCACCTCTAAAAGACATCTGTCACTTATATATGGCACAACTTTCAGCAAAACAGGGAGAGCATTATTAAGTGCTGTAGAGCAAATGTGAAGCTCAGACATAGGTCAGAAAGGAACAGGGACTTCAAGAGGACTTGTTATTTCATCAGCACCACTTACCTGCACAATCTGCAAAACGCAGTCTCCAAAAAGGCTTCCTACAACTGTACAAAAAAACCAACCAGGGCATCCACCAAAAATTGTTTCATGCTATCTTCAGTTGGCAGACTCAGCAAAAACCACGTAATTATTGTCATCTAGTTGTGTGTTTCCTCCTCATCTTCACAGAAGCATAGAGAAAAATATTTTTTAAAAATGAGGCAGTCAGACCTTCAATGGAAAAATTAGCACTGGCCCTTCCCCCTTTGCTACAAGGGAAACCAGCAGGTTTGAGACATCCTCAATACTCACCAAAGGCCAGATTTCAGAGCTCAGGTGTCTCACTCAAGCATCATGAAAGCCTGTGCATTGGCTAATCAAGTGAAGGAAAAGAAAAAAAGAAAAAAGAGAGGCCCTGACAACTTCTATTCCATATAATTTTCTTTAGGAATGGCCTTGAAGTCAAAACCTCAGGAAACCCTTTTCAACTCCTAGGCTTATATACCTCTGTGCCAAGAGCTCTAGCTCTCCAAGACCCCTCACTTTTATTCTCTGCATCACCACTCCCTTCTCATTGTATTCCCACCCATGTGAAGAATTCATTAGCCCTTTGCCTTCCATCACAGCAGTTAAATGAGTGAATCTTCCAAATGATTTAACACCTAAGAACTTCCATGGGGGAAAATCAGGCATTTAGCTTTTCAGTTCCTTTGAGGCTGTGGCCTTCAGCACTTCTGGGTAAGACTTTTAAAGCAAACAAAAGGGAAAAAAAGAGAGAGATGTTTCTGACTTCCCCCTTCCTTTGTTGCTTGCAGCCCATGGGATCAGAGAGGACGGAGATACGCAAACGGCAGATGGCTACAACCCCGGAGACCCCAGGTGCTGCACAGGCTCAGCTCAGCACAGGAAATCGAGGGTCCAATGCCTGCTGCTTTTGTTGGTGCTGTTGCTGCAGCTGCTCATGGTAACCCCTCTCATTCAAGCCTTTGGGGAACAGAATAGCAGGGAAGGAACACATAGCTCATGTATAGGACAATGTAAGCCAAAGAAAACCCTTGCATAATTCTGCAAATCTGAGACAAAAAGAGATAGTACTCCAGTATACTCTTTATTTCCCCTGCCATTGAAATAACAGATTTAAAAAGAAGTATCTGTACAGTATCTCCATTGCACTTTTTTTATCAATGCTGTGTAATTTCTGTTTTGTGCGGGACAGGTTCTCCTCAGCACTGAGCTTCACCAAGGCTCCCACTAAAAACTGAAAGCAATACCAGAATATGTCACAGCTTTAGATTTAGATTTGGGACTTGACAAGCAGCACCGAAGGCGTTAAATGGAATTAGGAGAAGGTGGAAGAATTTGTAGGTCAGAAAATGAATGACCAGGTGCCCAGCACTGTTCTTTTCCCCTGAAGGTAACTGGATCTGTTGTCATTAATTAGTACTGCCAACTCATGGCACCTGCAACTCGTATGATCATTGGGACCAGAAACTTTAAGCATTGTGGGTATTTGCTGAAGATGGAGCTAAGCAGAAATAATTCAGAAGAATTCCCATTACAAAACTCCCACTCCTGTTAGGGAAGAAAATTTATCAATCAAAGCAAAAGAGGAGAAGGAATCACTTGATTCCTTAAATTAATGATGTGTTCACTTTCACACCAGCCCCACCAGATCCAAATGATTTCATTCTAAACTGAAGTAAATCTTCCCATACACAAAAGCCCTGTACCTGTTTGGGGCAAAGTGTTACTTAATGGGTGAGAGTAGAACTTGCACTCAAATAAACAAGTCTTAAACAGCAATAGGAGTTCAGCCAAAACACTGACAGCAAGTGGAATGCTTCTTGGAAATTCACTGGCCACCACATTAACACTTCAGAGCAAGCAAACCCGGCACTGAGGTGACAGGAAGTAGCCATAAACAACCTTACAGCCTGGGCTAGGAATCTTGCTAGAAATCACCAATGTTGTTTTACAATAGCACCTTGTGGCAACTGCTTTGGAGAACACCATTACAAGGCAAGGGAAGAGCAGACTGATCATTTCCTTGCTATTGGTACTCAGCTCATCAGAAGCCAAGACACACAAAATTCTGCCCTCCCTAATGCAAATAGTGAGTATTTTGCAAGGACAAAATGCTGCTTGGAGGTTTGGGGCTTTTTGTGAGATGCCAAGAACTCTGGCTCTGATCCTACCAAGCTTTTCAGCAGCTGCTTAGAGGTAAACTAAGGAAGACTTTAGAGAGACATTATTACTCCGCCTGTTCAAGATCAGTTTGCCACCTATTGCATCTATGTTAAAGCACCCTATACAAATTCCAATCCCAGTTCAACAGCTGTCCAGTGCAGTTGCAAGTGGCTCAGTCCAGAGCTGTATTACACAAACACGGTTTTCCATAAAAGGAAAAAATAAGACACATTTGTCTACTAAGTCATGGTATATAAAATTTGCATTTTACCTTTTAAATTGTTGATAAAGTGCTTTTTTTTTGCCATTTTACCTGATATTTTCCAGGATGCTTGTTTTCCGTGCACCTCACTATTCAAACAATGCAAAGAAAGCAATTTACCCAATAGGGTTTGTGAAAGTACCCGAATTCCATGATGCTTAAAATTCCTATTTGCATTTCAGAATCATCTGGGAAACCAACACAGGCTCAGAAACAGAGCAGCTTGTTTCAGCTTTAAAATAATTTCTGATTTTTTTTAAAACAATTGTTTTCTAGTAGCAAGAAATGCAAAACAAACTGTAATTAAGCTATTTATATTCCCCATTCATAGACCATTTCCTCAAAATAGCCCAAGCAGTTGGAACAGAAAAATTATGAATAGGAATAAAAATAACAGTCTCTGTGAGTCATGCAGCTGAGCTTCTGAACATCCAATATTCAACATACTCTTAATAGTAGATTTAGAATGAACTGAAATGAGTCTCTCAGCTGGATGCTCAGAGCCTGTGTTCATTCCTACAGTCAAACCCAAGCCTCCAGCCTGTTACTCTTCCAGATCCTGAGAGGATACAGTATTGCACTAGTCTCTTTATTGTTTACTTGTACATTTCTAGGGAAAGAGCCTGCCTGTAAGTAATTTTCTGAGGCATGGCATGTTCTCTTAGGCAAGCTTTTGTTATTTCTTTGGTCTTTCTCCTTTTCTGTGCATTCTCCTATGAAGGCTGTATTCCTTTCTACTGGATCTGTTGGTTCCCCTTAACCCAAAAATAGCTTTCACAAGAACATCACATCCTGTCTGTGTGTGAGGAATACATATCATTTACATATTCAAAAAAAGCCAGAACCACTGATAAAAAGGGTAGTTAAAGGCTTGAGACCTATATAACCCAAAAGAATAAAGAACTAGTATTACTACTTTTTTCTCTTTTTTTCTGAAAAGGTTGAGATAGTTAATTGGTTTGAATGTATGGTTCAGATGTTGGTGAAAGGAAGTATTTGCAATATCTGCTCTCCATCTTGGCAATATGAAAGCTTTCCTATGTCTTCAACACATGGACTGCCGTGGCAAAGAGAAAAGCAGGTCCCTGCAGATTATGGACTAACAGCAAAGAGGGAGAAGGAGATGCCCAGTAAATAATATGGCTGCAAATACGACTTGGCCAAGAGTCTAGAATGCAAAACAGGCAGAAAACTCCACTGGTTTAACAAAAAACCTTCCTAGGGATAAATGGGATTCTTAGGGATTAAGGCAGCAAAACTTAGAACATTAGCATGAAAGAAAGGTAAGATACAAATGAAGAAATTAGGTTTGATATTTCCCTAGAAGTTATAGCGACTGTATTGCTTTGTTTCAGCTGGAGGGCCTGTTTCATATAAATAACAGGTTATTCACTGGGACCTTTTCTTCTTGACATATTTTAAGCAGCTTTACAGATTATATGAATGCATGCATGCATGCACATGCATTTCTCACTAAGCTACGACAGCCTGGATGAACTGGAATGTAGTGCCCATTGCCTAAAAATAAATATTTATATTTTCAAATGCAGTTTCAAACAAAAAAGAATCATCTACAACTACAAAAGAATTTTTTTAAAACTAGAGCTATCTAAAATAGCATTTGATGAAAGAAAGGAGCTGACAGCTACCCTTCCACAGGACATCAAAAACTGTCAGTGATTACTAGTGATTGCAGCAAACTTTGGTTTTGTAATGCTACAAACAAGTGTTTCCATTCAGACATACTCAAAATGATATTCAGCAGTGATAGATCTGTTCTTTGTGCTCCAGACCTCACATTTTGAAGCATGTATTAGCAATTTCCTAAGATGCAATCAATCACCACACAATCTGGCTGTATCTTCATCTGAACTCTGAAAGATGCTTACACCCTTCCAACATCACATACAGAAGTCTCTAGCTCACTTAAATCTTGTGTCCTGCTTCTGAACTCTGGCTTTCCTGTAACATGGTATCACAACTCCAAACCAGAGTCTTGGCCCTCATCATAGCCAAGGAGAAAAACGCAAACAAACAAATCCAAACCCACTTACTTGAAATCTAACTCACATAAAACCAGTGCATCAGGTCCAGCTTAAGTTAAAACATTGCACTGAGCATACACAGATACAAACATCAATGGAGAATAGATTTGGTATGTGACAAAGGGTATGCATATATACATATATATCCCATATCCATACATATACACTTGGGCATTTATATACAGAATTGGACCTGATGATCCTTATGGGTCCCTTCAACTTGAGATATTCTATGGAACTGTGATCCTTCTGTAGAAAATCTGTATTATAGAATATTAAACAGCATTCAGCTACACTCAAGTTTGCCAGGTTTATGCAACTGTAAAATTAAGGTCAAAATGTAACTATGGGTAATGTGCCTATCATTAGCTTCTGTCCTTTTAGAATTTATTTTTAATTGCAAAGGAAAAGTATCTGGTGTATGTTCAGCCTTTTTCTCTATAAAGTTGACTAAAATTTTGTTTGCTACCTTGCAGTCTTACTGTTAGAAATCAAGAAGAAGAGAGAGCAAGGAGAACATCTCATGAACTCCAAGCAGAGGGTATTCCAAACTGTGAGGAAAGGTATGGTCTTTATTAAGTGTTCTGTCAAGCTAAAATGAAACAAACCCAACAAACCATACTAAGTGATTGCAGTGAATTACCTGAAATATGAAAACAACTATTATCTGTTTGTCATTTACACTCAATTTGCAAGTCACCTGTTTTTTTACCTTCTAATGAACCAAAGGTCTGATCTATAATATGTTACTTTATTTATATGCAGTATGGAACCACATCCCCACTCTCATAACATGACAAAATAAAACCAGCATTTTAAACTATCTGCCTTTTTTACGAAATAATTTGAAAATACATCCTGTTCCCACCCTGCAAGTATGCAGTGAGCCTAACTGGCAGTGCTCAGCCTTACAAAAACACATATAAAGCGGAGCTTAGATCCTCCCAAGAGTCAGGCAACAGTTTCTTCAGAAACGTTCAAACAGGTAAAACCACTTGCAAAATGGTAATACACAGGTGGGTACCTTTCAGAGCGTTTGAATCATAGCTTCTTTATATGTATTTTCACTCAATTTTTAACCATAACTTAACAAGGAATATTAGGGATAGCAAAAATGCCGAGCTGTTGCACAGGTACTTCTTTGTTTCAATTACTTTGACCAGTAAACTGCAATTTTGCAGAGGTTATCACCTGCATCAGAGCTTTTGATAAGCACACTTTCAAAAAACATCTTATAGATGTGTTTACAAGAGTTTGCACTTGGGTAGTTCCAGTGAGGAATCAGAACCCCATGAACCTTACGATTTTGTACCATTGTGATAGCAGATGCCTCCTGCCAGCTGCAAACAGCTTGAGTAACAATCACCCATTTCTCTTCTTTTGCTCTTCTTCCTCCTTAAGCCCTGCTCCTACTCTCGAAGAAGTAAACGCCTGGGCTCAGTCCTTTGACAAGTTGATGCTTACTCCAGCTGGCAGAAATGCTTTCCGTGAATTTCTACGAACAGAATTCAGCGAGGAAAACATGCTTTTCTGGATGGCCTGTGAGGAACTAAAACAAGAATCCAACAAAAGCGTCATTGAAGAAAAAGCAAGACTAATTTATGAAGATTATATTTCTATCCTTTCTCCAAAAGAGGTATATTGCTTTCCCTAGTACATTCTTTGGTGTTGCTTTGCACAGTTAGTTCTAACATGTGTTTAAAGCTACAGCAATACTCAGGGAGAGCTTTTCCCCCACACACATTCCACTGCTATGAAGCAGACATTTAGGGGAAGAAGGCACCCATCACTGAGGTGAGATGGTCAAAACTGCTTTCATTGGTTGTTAAGGAAGCTCTTCCTATGCTACCCTGGCATGCTGATGTGGAGTTTTTAGGTTGAGGCACAAATACATGGCTGATCACGTTATCCTTGCTCAAATTTTCGTTGTTGGAGAAATCAGTTCCTTTTTTTGTTACACTCGGAAGGGGGTGCCTGCATCTCTCCGAGAGCACAGTAACCACAAATAAAGTGTTATTTTCAAAGCACAAATTGCTCAAAGAGCAGCTGACAAAATATGGCATAGAACAAACACAATGACTTCCCCAAAATTTTCAAAACTACTTGTCACTTTGCTGTTAGCAAATACGTCAGGTTTCAAAGACACCTCAGTTCAGTTTGAATGTAATCCTGCCAAGCAGGCTGGAATTTTAAACCTTCCAACATCCTTGCAAAATTGCAGTTTAATTTATTGTAGTGCCAGCTATACTTATGTACTTATAAAAATGCTGTTTAAATCTACCCAGACTGTTCCTGCAATACTAATATCTCTCTACTGACACTATAGGCTTGCAGAAAAAATGACATTACAGTATGTTGTATGGAATCATTATATAGCCCTACCTGAGGTTCACATCAATTCACCCTGCTTTTTAACAGCAATTTGATTAAACAACAGCTTTCCAGGTTACATTTTCTGCCTGCATCATACTCCTATTCCAAATTCAATGTCTTTACAACAGCACTAACTCTCCAGGAAATGAACTGTCACAAAAAATTATAAATGCTCTCTACTACAGAGCAGGAAGTTGGTCTGGAAATAACCCATTGGTCTCTCAGGTCTCAGTAATAATGGGATTGCAGACAGCCTTGTTCAAATTAGGTACCTCAGTGAGGACATCTCTCTGCTCATACTCAAGATGTTACTCCATTCAAATTTTAACAAAATCATTTTTTTCCTAAGTATATTTAGCATCTTTTACAGTCTTGGAGGACACCAGCTGAAATGGTTAAAAAAGATGGCTTTTTCAACCAATAAAACAAAACTAAGACCCCACCTGTGCTATTCACCACTACTATTTACATGACTTTCTATTTTAATACGCAGGTCAGTCTGGACTCCAGAGTAAGAGAAGTTATTAACCGAAATATGCTGGAACCCTCACAACACACCTTTGATGATGCACAGCTTCAAATTTATACCTTAATGCACAGAGACTCTTACCCACGGTTTATGAACTCTGCTATTTATAAGGACTTGCTTCAGTCCTTGTCTGAAAAATCCATTGAAACATAGAAATTTTTCTTAAATGTATTTATTTTAAAACAGACGGGACTCTGGGCTACAGAAATCCACAGGGAATTTAGAATTAATCAGATATTTACCTGAAAATAACTCAGGCAAGTTTTACTAGAGACTGAATAATTTAAATCCGCACAAAGCTCTGACACAATCAGCTAAGTACAGTTTCTGATTAAATTCAGTGTTATTTTGCAAAAGGAAATGAAGAGAATGAAGAAACGCTCAAAAAACGCAGTATTTTTTCAAACACAGCAGACAATTCAGACACAAAACTGTTACAACTTATATCTGAGGTAAAAACACCAACTGAGCATGAAAACTAAAATTGATTTTTAAGTGGTGTGTTAGAATTTTCTTGAAAACCAAACCGGTTGCCTCGTCCACACTGTGACCAAAGTAAAAATATTACTGCCAATACTGGGTTACTCTAGGCAGTGCAATCATATCTGGCCTAGGTACACTCCACTTGTTTTGGTATATTTAATGAATACATGGTGCACTAATGGAAATTGGCATGGCAATCTCAAGTTTATGAAAGTTACTGGTTGAAATAATGCTGCCTACAAAAAAACCTTTTGCCGAAGAATTGTTATTTTAGTACTAGAATCTGCTGAAAGTATTCATTTCCCTTTGTTGATGTTCATAAAGTTAAATTATTTACTTCAGAGGAAGACAAGTCTGGGCATTCAAATTCCAAAATAAAGCACAAGAATTCTCACGTATCTTCTCTTCCCTCAGCAGGTGTATGTAAAACCCTTCACTATTTGCTCTCAAGAGGATGGCAGTTTCAGCCACCTTGGGTTTGTAAATACTAAATTCTCCCATTCCCTGACAGATATTGTAAGGTTTCCATTACAGATGTACACACAATTTACTTAATAAAAGCAGGAGATGGAACTTGTGTTCTGATACAGCACTATTTCAGACTGTCCAGCAGCACCAGCTCTATCCAGTTATAAACCATGTTCATTTACAGTATACCCAAAGCATTACACTTAGTTCCTGGTCACATCTCAAAATCAATAATCACAGGAAATACTAGGAAGAAAGTAAGTTGAATCCACATAAACTTATCTGTAGATCTGTTAACTCTCTTATGTCTTCTTTCTTTTAAATTACAAGATTTACTACCATTCCGCTATATTAAACTCTGGAGTTTATAGTGGATTTCCACTGACCTGTACTTTTTTTCCTGTGTATTTATTTAAAGGAGCCAAATGACATATTTAGGTTGCAAAAAGACATATGGAAAACAGAAGGACAAAAAAAATACCCCTAGAAGGGAGAACCAGACAGGCATAGCTCAGTGATGTGTACTGTAGCCTTTCCAAAACATACTCTTTGCCTAATTTCAGCACTACAAAAAGTACAAAATGGGGACTTTCTCTAAAAACAGGAAATGGGAATAACAAAACAGAATTTAAGAGATCAATTTAATTGTTTCCTCAATGCACTTGGCAGGAGACATTCGCATTTTGAAGCATGTAATGATTAGATTTTTTCACTACACAGCACCACAGGAGAAGATCCAGTACATGGTAAGTTACCAATGCTATGGGCTGCTTCAAGGCCAGGTTGGACGGGGCACTCAGCAACCTGGTCTAGTGGCAAGTGTGCCTGCCAGTGGGGTTGGTACTAGGTTGAGGTACCTTCCAACCCAAATCATTCTATGATACTATGACCAGTTTTCATCATCTTCCAACAACAAAACACTATTCAACATGTCAGCACAAAAAAGTAAACAAAAAAGCCTAGAGAGAATAAATCAAAGTGCTTTTGCCCCCTGTGGCACAGTGCTGGATGACTGAGTTAAGAGCAAATCCTTCCATATACCACTGGAGACACAGGTCAGTTAGTGTTTGCCACTGCTTAACCTATCAATGCTGGCTACCTCAGCTGAATTTCTATTTAACACACCCAAAGCACTACCAATACAATTTCAGTTTATGTGAAGTATTACAAGGTAAGTAGTAACTTCAATAAAACAAACTAGATATCTTCAAAAGGCAGCACTCATGGGGAGCTTGCAGTCAGACAGACAATGATGTACTTGTTTTAATCAGGGTGGGTGAGAGTGCTCTAAACCTCTAAGCTGACAAATTAAGTTTAACTAGGTCAAATTCAGCTTGTAGGAAAGATCATATGCACACATTAAAAAAAATTCAAAGCATGTCATCTCACAAAATGGAGGATTTAATTTAAGTTATCTCTCTTCGCTGCAAAGATACTTCATTAAAAGCTGGAAGACAGACTGGACACTCATAGTCTATATCAAACAATATATTCTATTATTCTGCAAGAAAAAGAAAGAAAAAAAATGAAGTTAGAGGGGAGAGAAAACTATACTGGTTTGGGCAGTTTTATGGTTAACATTAAATTATTAAAAGAAGATAATAATAATTTCTAAGCTTATTTTCCATGTGCCACAACTTCTAAGCAATTAGCATTCTCTAGGCACTTTTCATTTTACTTCTGCATTACAATATGTTGACATTTGCAATGTGCATCCTTTCCTGAAATATCTTAACAAATCCTAATGCTATGCTTTAGGCTTAAGCTTATAGCCACCACCAGTGGCAGAATGCTGATCCCTAGATGCCCTGATAGTATCTCCTAAAAACCCAAACAACCCACTCCCCTAAATATTTTGCTATTTTGAGGCTGGTTAAGGCTGGATTTAATTGATGGCATGAAGGTGAGGGGGGCGGAGGGAGGAAAACAAAAACCCACCCACAGAGATGACAAATTTTTAATTATATTTCATTACTATATACTTGCTCATGGTGCATAAACTTCTCAGGGCAAAAGCAAAGTGCACTGAAAAGGAAAAGTTTCCATAGACAAGCTGTTACACAAATAGCAGGAGAAAATAATCATATTGACATAAGATATTATTTAATCATGTAAGAAATTATCACAAAATCAATTTATCCTAGGTTGAAAATGAGCACGGTTGGTTTGCCTTGGCATTTATCGAACTGCAGGATATCATTAAGCTCCAACAACTTTCCAGTCCACTGGCATTCTTCCTTCAATGTCTGCACATCACAAAGCAGTAACTCCCACAGAACATGCATACTGTTAAAGATTGCTCTTTTCACCAGCCTGCTAAGCACTATTAAAATTGCATGGGCTCCTTCAGCCAACATATTGTGCTTTACAGTGACCTTTAAATTCCAAAGTCATTAGCACAGTACAAATGGAGAAAAAAATACAGATATATTCTGAAGGGCTCTACCACAGAAAGCTAGATTAAAATTCATCACACAATCATCATGTACTTATGCAGTTTCTGATTACAAAGGATATCAGAAAAAAGATAAAATGATGAGAAAGGCTATCACATCACAACGTTAAATAGTTTTTTTAACAACTCTGCTGTAAGCAGTACTTAAGAACATGTGTCTTCTGCCGTAAAAGGTATGAGTATCGTTTCAACGACATTATGAAAGATTTTCTATACTAATGTTGTAACTAAACGAATCCCAAACCCTTTGAAATGGAAAAACAATTCAAGAGTAGTGATGAACTAGTGAAACAGAAGCTAATATATGGTTGTATAAAATTGTGCTTAAAAGAAGTGACACCCCTCAGGTTTGTTTATATGAATGACTATTATTTCAAGATCTATTTCCAGAGGCATGTGTTTGAAAGGTAATACAACCACATTTTACAGAATGAAGACTTCCTGTTGATGAATTAAGTGCTATCTAGGCTGGTAAGGGTTGTGAGTTTCAATTTAAAATTCATGTACGTGATCACAAGCAGAATCCTGAACTCTGGATAAAAACTGGGCACTTCCTTGGATTCACAAAAGCCAAGATCACTGGGCAGATATTTTCCTTCTGCTTAGTGATAGTCAAAAAGAATCATTCAGTACAAGATGTTTTAAAACTCATACTTTCTCTTGAAGTAGATAACAGAATATATGAGGAAATGTATTATATATGAGAAAATGTCTTCTAATGAAGGATCCAGAAGTTGTGTTTTCTGAACAGCAAAATCCTCTAGCCTTGCTTACAGAAGATTGGATCCTTAAACAAATAAAAACACACACACACACTTTAAAAGGCATGTGGCCTCCTCTTTCTATTAGAATAGTGTACAAGCTATCTTAAATTGTAGGGCAACGCTGCTCCATCTGAGACAATCCAAGTGTCCATAAAGGTAACAACCAAACCTGCTATTCTTAGATGGTAGAGATTCATCACCAGTTCTGCTGGCATGTTTCAGTGCATAAAACATCCTAATGTACTGGGTCAGTCATAGCACAACCGCAGCCCAGTAGACAAGCCAGCCAGCTGGAGAAATAAGAGACAGTCCCAGCCCCACCTCTGCATCCTCTCCAACAGAGGAGGGCAATTTCAGACAGCTGTGAAAACCACAGCAACTGTTGAACAGAGGTGCATCCAAAGAACAGTACTGGAAAGTTTTATTTTTGGATTTGGGTAACCAAAATAAAGCAAGAATAGAATAGATGCATTTTTGGATTTAGTTCTTGCACTCCATCTTTCACTGGGCAAAAGAAATGATTGTTTTTACCGTGGGGGCAGAACAGAGGAGGATGAAAGCTGCTACTCAGCGACAAGGTGAGTGAAACCACATTTTATTTCAACTCTTTCTGCATCACAGAAAGTGCTACCACAGTTCTGGTTCTTTTAATAAAGTCCAGATATAATCTGGTGACTACAGAAAGACAATTATTACATTTTTTCAAAAGATATTTCTCCAAAGTGTCACAATCAGGCACAAAGATTAAAGGACACATAGTGTGAGGAAGGTTATGCAAACCAACCGGTGCCTGCCCTGTATTTTTGTGCTGTGAACAGCTGTGGAAATTTAGGTCTACTTGGCATCCAATTTGTAGTCAATTTTAACACAATTTTTTGGACTTGTTCTTTTAGAAAGGTCCCCAAACAAAGCACTCTAATTGCTAGTAAACATCTGTAATTAGTTTGTTGTCCTCAACAACTTCAAAAAAAGTTAATTTTACATCTTTTAGTAACTCTTAGGAAGCAATCCTGCCAATGGACTTACAGGCTAAAAATTAGCCCATGCTGCGAGAAGAAAATTAATGCTTTCTGAAGAGCATTAATATAAGTTGAGTTAAAATGTTTACATATAAAAAGCTATGCAAGAAAGTAAACGCTAAGCAATTTTCTGCCTAAAAAAAATAGTCTGTAACAAAACTTCTTCTACTTAGTAATTTTTTCCTCTCAGCAGAAAAGCCACATTTCCATGCATAAGCTGACTGGAAAAGCTTGCTCTATAAAGCGCTAACCAAATGCTTCTTGTCTTTTAAAGTTCAAATGTCATCAGACTATTTCAAGCTCCTTTGTTACGGCTGCCACCATCACACAGAAAATATTCAACATAGAAAAACTTGTTTTTCCTTTATAGTCAAGGAATTTATTCTCCAGGAGCTGCGCAAACTCTTCCCATCCCCTCATGAATAATTTACACAGTGCCAGAACAGACCTCCTCAGCCCCAAACTCCAACAAATGAAGTAATATAAAATTAGATATAATGAAAGAATTTAATCTCTTCTAAAGATGTTGACATGTTTCTCCTTGAAAACACATTTGCAAATATTCCTAAACATGCACTGTTAAAAAGCAAACTCTAAAAAAGCAGCATTTATATAATTTCTTATATGGAAAAGATCATAACTTTAATAATTTATTCCCACTTGCAGGTCTATGATTGACATCAGATACCCTACATCTCAAAAATAATTTCACGAACAAAATCAATGCCATTTAAATGAAGAGAGTACAGTATTACCTCCCCAGCCACTTTAATGTAATGAATTGGTTAGCTGGTGTTATTAGGATAGCCTACAACACAATGCTTTTGCTTATTTACAAAGTCTAAACCCAAGTTCATTGTCAAGCACATTAAGCAAGACTGAACACTCAAATCAGATTTAACCAACTATTTTAAGACATTCTTAGAAATAATGCCTACTGATAGAATGTAAAATACATGCTTTGGGCAATAAAATATATTGCATTGATCAAAGCTGGTTACATAAACAAGCTTAACCAACCATTGCAAAAGAGGTCATCCTATCCACTAACAAATATTCAAACCCCATGACTACAAATTTAGTCCTAGTCCAGGAAGAGCACATACAAACTAGAGAGTTAATTAAATTGTGTTTTAGTTAACAACTGAGTTTAACGTTATGAAGAACTTCTATACCTTTTCTGCTTGCAAAGCTAGTGAACACAGCAGAGAGAAACAAATTTCATTCTCACAACCGAGCAAATGTGGAGAGGCAAAATACACACAGGAGGAGCGTGTATATTTCAGACGACAAAAAAGACAGTACATTATTCACATAGTTAGAAAAAACCAAGACAATTACCAAAATGTTTAATTGGTAAAAGTTTAATGTCAACTTACTTATAAAAATGAAAAAATATTTTAGAATTCACCATACAATTGAGCAACCTGGCCCTACTGACTACCAGCTATAGGAAGGCATTTAAGGAAATGATGGCTGTGTCAAAACAAAGGCTAACTTGAGGCATGTATGCTGCTTTGAAATAAAAAGAAAAGAAAAACCAAAAAACCCTCTCATTTGCAGGAAGCTAGATGCTTAGCCTAGTTTTTAAAGCTAATTACAAAATCCTCTTTCATACTGGTCCAGATGTCTTGACAATTTCTTCTTTTAACAGAACTGTCAAAAGAAAAGAATTTTTTATGAGATCTTCATACAGCTTAGCTCTAAATCTTTGCAAGAAGATACAGAAATATACCACCACACTTAGGATATGGAAATTACTAGTTAAAGCATTTGCTTATATTGTAACTATTCCTTCAGACATCTGTATACAGACATTTCTGTAACTGCCACCTTACAAAAGGTTTTAAGGACAAACACACTTTTCCAGGTACTACAAACAGTTCCATCAAACGATCTCTAAGCTTTATATATTATTTAAATATCTCAGAGCACATATCTGAACAATATTCGGCAATAAGCTATGAAAACCAAGATGCATAAAATATTTTTTTATGTGGCAGTCTTAATGTATACCGTGGCATGGCCCTGCAGAGCTGCAGCACCCTTAACACAGAAAAGTAACAGAATGAGGTTATCATGCTTCCTATTGCATGCGATCACATCTTAAACCGTAAATTTTACAAGCCTTCGTTTCAGTGTTTCTCCATTTTATTGAACTACCAGTGTTTCTCAGAAGCTTTATACATTCCTATTTCCTGAACTTCAAAAAAAGATTCAATCAAGTTATCGCTGCCCTGCACTTATCCTGGCACAAGAATACAGCAGCAGTCATCTCTCTTTTTTGTTGCTTCTTTTCAGAACAGCAAAGAACAGAAAAAAACAACAACAACAAAAGGGCTAAAAAAGGCCTGTTACACTCACCAAAGCAGAGATTAAAACCAGTAAAAAAGAACTTTGGGTGAAGAAAGAAAACACTGTGACTAGCTTGTCACCACCTCCTATGGCAAAGCAGTATTGTAACTAAATGTCGCAAGGACTAAGTCCTACTTCCCTTTGCCACCAACCTACTTGAGAGATCTCACACCTTCAGCCAAAATACATTTCTAATTTAAAGCAACTCTGCAATCTCAACATGTAATATCATTGATGGGTTAAGAAATAACTAAAAGTCAACAGAAAGTGATTTGTCACATTTACTGTAAACCAAAATTAACCACAGAGCCTGGCTGCCTGCTATCAAATATGCAGAGCAGTCTAACAGCCTTACCTTCCATCTGTTTCCACATTCATTACAGACAACAAACGTTGTCATGGGCTCATCAGCACTGCGGGTTTGAACCTTTGGCAAAGGCAAGAGCCAGAGTGGAAAAGGAAAATTAGTATCTCCAACTTTTGTTAGTGTGTGTTCAATGTAACTGTTTAAATTAAAGTTTAACATTAAGGAAACAACTGTGCATAAAAATACAAGTTAACTTTATGTATCAACTGAAACTGGGCTCTTTGCCTTGCTGTAAAGCCATTATAAACTTGGATTTTGAGAGATTTAGTAGCACTAAAATACCAATTTCTGCATTGAGCTGTGCATGTATTTCTAGGAACAGATTCTGCACTAAAACTACAATGTTCAGTACAGCTTCATGTACCTTTACTGATTCTAAGGCTTAAAAGTCTCATGATTGAAAAACAGCTTGCTATTTAAAGCATCTGATGAACAATATAAAATACAAATGCAGCTGATCCTATGAGGAAAATTACATTCCCTGAAGCACTGTTAAGCAAATTAAAGCCCCCTTTCTGCAGCTGTAGGAACGACTGTAAATCAGGGTCTAGTGTTAGTCAAATGGTACATTAAATATATTTTAAAATGTACAAGTGTATATATTACTTTCTGCTATTTAGTCCCTCTGTAAAAAAAAGTTTACACACATTAAAACCAGTATCTCTCCTCCACATAAACCCCTTATGAATAAGATTTATTAAGAAGAATTAGCAAAAATTCAGCATTGCAAAGAAACTAAAGTTTCAGTCTATACAGATACTCAGCCTGGATCTACATAAAATTTTTGGCAAATAAATACAACAAACTTGGTTTACATAAGCACAACTAAGTAGATCCAGCTATCTTCACACTTTGTAATTTGTCAGCATTTTGTTAGAAGTTCATTTTGCAATTTCAATTTTTTTTCTCTGACAATCTTTATGTAGGACTTAAGCTTTGGAAAAGGAAAACGAAGAGTGAATGACTACGCACCTGGGTGTATGTACAGTTCTTCTTTTTGCATTTGCCACATGTAAACAGATCAGTTTGGGTACCTCCTGTTTTAGCCATCTGGTGCTCTCTGATAGCTTCTTTGGTCAGATTTTTGCGCATTTCTTTCAGCTCATCACTTGCCATTTCCTATAAAGGACAAAGAGCAGACAGAGTTTACTAGAGAGTTTCAGCTTTAAAACAAGTTACCACTGTGTGAGCCAACACAATTTTTTATTTAGAATCCATGAACAACAACTCTGTTGAAGGGCAATGTAATTCTACACATTTTTAATTTTACAAGACTTAAGCTGGGATATTTCACAGCACAGAAGCTACAAAAAGTTAAAAATGTTCTCTTTTTTAACACAGATAGGAAAAAAAAAGTACAAGTTACAACGTCAAACATCTAGAGACATTTCCATGCAAATACACTTCTGAAGTTCAGAAAGATAAGGCAAGGTAGAGAACTTAGAAGTTCTCCAAAGAGGCAAAAAAGATGCTATCCCTAGGTTAGATCCTTGGATAATTATGTAGTTGACCTACATAAGATTTATTATAGCAAAAAATTTAATTATTTTGACTACTTCCATATTTCTACTGAAGAATACAGTACAGCCATAGTTTACCACATGTAACCAGAAATCATCTAAACTTAGTTTCTAAACACTAAACAAAGAGTTCAGCATTGCCTATTTTCTTTCCCTTTAACACAGTTTTAGTGCACAAGATCTCCACAATGTCTAGCAATCAAGTGTGCACAGCAAAACCAATGTTACATTTTTCTTCAATACAGTTTTATTTGACATCCCATGTAGATGGGCAATGCCAGTCTTGTATCAATGCTGTTTCACTTCAGAAGTAATTGTAACACTAAGGGGGTTTTAGCCATTAAAATTTTAATCCAAAACATTAATCAAACAAAGAATGGGCAGTGAACAGGAAAAAATACGTTTGTACATATGTATATAAATATGTAGAACAAAGAAAATCAAAATACATACTGAAGGTACAATTTATCTTTTTTTTCACATTCTTCCACCAGCCTCTGTTTACCCTAACCTTTATGTAAAGCAATAGTAAAAAAAAAAGCAAACAGCAAAAAAACCCCACCACACCTTTCTTTTGGAATAAAGTTAGTCACGATTTTCATTAGTTGACCATAACTCATTTCTCTCAGTCTCCAACACACTCCTTTACACCTAATTTGAGGGGGCAGAATCTAACACATAGAAGCAGAACTACAGAACTGAAACAAGATGTTTAACTACGCTTTAATTTTTCTCTCCCATAAGATGCCACAGTCTTTCAGAAGTATGGGCAGCTTACACAAATTACCCCTATGGCTAATACAGGCCAGGATGTAAATCCAACAGGAAACTAGCTCAAGACCTGTGCTTTACTTACCTCTGCTGTCATTTTGGCAAACTTGTCAGGAGGAATGTTTCCACATAATACATTTTTCCTTAGGTTAGGGTTCTTTGCGTCCTTGAGATTTGCTATTCTACTTCGTACCCTATTTTTGTATTTCATATCAGTGTTTTTTAATTCTTGAAAAATAGGTGCTTTGGATTTAAGGAATAAAACATGGATAAGTAAAATACAGTAACACATTAACAAGTAAAACAGAGCACTAGAAAGGATTCATTTTGGGGGGCAACTTCTAACCCAGTGTACTTCTCCACTGTCCATCAAGTCCTCCCCCCACCCCAAACAACAGCTACTTTCCTGTTCAACACAGCAGAATTCACAACCTTCTGAAGCCTAATCATAGCTTAGCTCATGGTCAGTGAAATATGAATTTTAGGGTAGTAGGATCTCAACTGAAATTGTGAAAAGGCACCAAATAAGTTTATGCCCAGTTTCTTGACCTCATCCTGAGAATTAATTCATTTCTGAACCAAATATTCAAACAATGACAGCTCACTAACACAATTTTTTTGTTAAAAAAAAGTAAGCCCAGACTTCTGTTCTGGAACTATTCACACACTGCTACCCAAACCACCCTTTTGAAAACTGTGAATTAATTTAGAAATAAACTTGTAGAAAATTAAATAAAGACATTAGAAAATGATTAAGAAGGCTGTTAACAAGAAAAGATTTTTAAATAGCATAGAAGAGCCCAGAATTTTATGTAAGAATGCTTCAGTAAGATATAATATTGCTGCTGCAAGGAAAACATATTGAGCCGAAAAGAACCCACACGGACTCACCTACATGCATTCCTACATATCTTCAGGCAAATCATTTAGGCTGGGCTGGTTTTTAAACACTAAATTTATGTACTGTTGTGTTGAACACAAGCTTACCATTTTTGTTTTACATGAAATATAAAAACACTCAATAATTATTAATTATTTAGTCATTTAGTTATTATTAGTTAATTCATTTGAAAATTATCTGTGTTTTCTAAAAGTACTCTTGCTACAGAGCACAGATATACAACAAAGGATATCTTCTTCAATCTGAGAACCCAGCTCTTCTTCATCAGCACCAATAGCAATGTAATCATCTGAGGAAAACAAAGGATAAAACATTAGCAATCCGATATTCTATATCCCTGAGATCCCTATGGTTTCAGAACTTTGAAACTCAGCAAATTATAGAACACCTGTCGTGAGTTTTCTTTTTTTATAGGTAATTTTAATTTACTGCATACTTATCCTTTCAAAATTTATTACTTGGAAAAACAAAAATAAGTGAAAGGAAGCAGAACAGAAGTTTAAAAGAGTTAAAAACCTTTAAAACCCAAAAACATTCTGACACCTAGCTGCAAACACAAGTAAAAACAAAAAACCCATTGCTATACAGAAAAATTTTAACTATTCCAATAGGCTTGGCATCTCTCCCATCTCCACAGCCTGTGCATAGAACAGACTATTACAAAAAGGAAACATTTTATATTGGATTTAGTCCACGCAATACAAGAATAAGCAAATAAATGTTTTGCATGCATGGAAGAGAAAGATTTCATTAGAAACATAGTAATTAAATAACAATCAATCTTATTAGATTTTTTAAAATGCAAAACAGAGATGTGTCATAAAACACATAAATTAGAAAAAACGGACCACAGCAGTCTTGAAGACAATGCAACACTTGAACTAAAATGTCTCAAGATAACTGTTTACTGTTTCTGACCAAAATGCTTTCTCACAAAGACATCTGCCTTTCCAAGACAGCCTAAGAACAAATCACATACAGTGTTTGCCTCCTCATTTCAACATGGGTGTACTTCAGTGAGTAATCCAAACATCATTCCTCCTTCAATCTCATACCAAAGGACAAAAAACAAGAAAATAACCTTATTTTTTTAACTCATGGATCAATTTACATAAGCTGCAGAAAGCAACATAGCAAAAAAGGTTCTTGGAAAACTAGCTAAAATTCATAGAATTATGAATACTAAGATGCTGTATGTGACTGGTTCCAAAAGACATCTATGAACTACATATCCAGATGGCCACAAATTCATGGTCTTTAGTCAGTTTTGCTTATTGTCTATACCTGAATTTATATGAGTTAAAAGAAAGAATAAAGGAGTGAAGACAGTAAACACAGATGATTCAGAAGTCTACTTACACTGGGCCACGTTACACTAAGCTAAGAACAGAGAAATAGGAGCTGGGTCACAATTTTGATAGAAGGATGCACCAGAAAAACAAATCAGGTAATTCTGAGAAGTCCAGCTTTCAGTTTGCTGCTTATCTAGCATATCATTCAATTTGTCAGTTTAAAGACACCCAAGTGTACATGAAAGATAAAAACAAAAATCCTGGAACAGTCAAGGAATTTACAGATACCCAAAAGGCATGAAGTTAAGAGCAATGCAAGATTCTCTTACTGCAAGTATCTTGATGAAACATCAAGAATAAATCAAAACAGTAAGGCAGCTCCAAAATCTGAAGGTCCCCAGGACCTCAGGTGTAAGAAAGGCAGTCTTGTATATAGTCACGCTCTCTCAGTCAAAAAGACTGACACAAAAAAAAAAATATGGCAGCCTCTACAAAAAGATTTAAATGAAGCATTAAGGAGGCAATAACCTTCCTGAAAAGAAGATCCCCTGCTGGCAAGGTATCAGATGAACTGAGCCACAAAATGTCCTGAATCATCAGCAACAAAGATGCATTTTGAAGCATTCCCATACTGTCAGGGTTACCCATTACTTACACCTTGGGTGAACTGGTTTATGGGTCTACACACGCAAATGGACACAAACAGGGTTTATTCTACCTACCTACAGGGCAGGAGAAAATGTAGAGTGGGAAAGACACAAAGAGAGAAGAAGGAAATAGTTAAACTCGAAAATACAGTCTACAAAGCTCACCTCCTGTTCTGAGAGCCGCAGAGAGCATTTCTCTACATTTCACTCGTACAGAGTCTGAAGTGCTTGGAGCCCGAGGAAAAGAAGGGATGAAAGAGTTTGAGGGAGCACTACCCTCCTCCTTCCTGCTGCTGGAATTGCTACTTGAACTGCTAAAAAAGGCAAAATGAAAACCAATATTAATGGTTTTTTCCCCCTTCTTCAAATAACTTTGTTTCTGGGCAAAATACAGGTCTTTTGCTATATCCACTTGATGGTATTCCAAAATAAGAACACAGGCCACCTTTTCAAAGTTATTTATAGCTCTAGAGTCACTACAATTTTTAAAGTGTCTTTAGACTATTCACCAGGGTATTCCACACAATAGAGACACAGTAGAGATTTCATTCCATTATGTGGCACATAAGCTTTAATTCTCAGTTCTTTACATTAACATGAAATCTTTTTTTCCTCCCACGGAACTTTACTTTAAAAAACAGTGACGATACATCACACCAACATTCACTCTGCAGTGAATGCCTTGCATTCAATCTGCTTACTGTATTGAAGGGGTGCCATGGGCACAAAAAACCCCTCACAATTTACATAGTTTTGCAAACTGTAAACCAAGTTTTCAGCTTCCATATAGACATAGAGTTAGAGGTTAAATTTCAATTTTAAAATGGCTGCTGAAAAGAGATCCCTAAACTCAAAAACATATAGAAGAAATGGGCTTGCAAATACTCTTTTGTAAATGTTCTTCAGCTCCTGCAGTGATATTAATGTAGACTTCTTTTTCTGGTAACATATTTTGTGTTTACAAAAAAAAGTGCAGAATGTTTATTATACATAATATTATATTAAGCATAAAAGCTAACACACAAAAGAAGCATATGCAATTACCACAAAGCAGAGACTGAAAGTTGTTTTACAGTTCTCAAAGTTGGGTGCTAGTACTGAGAGAGGACAGAGTATTTGACAGACCCAACAGATGGAATAAACAATAAACTTGTCTGGCCATATCTTGACCTATGTCTTACTTTTTTTTCATGTCAACAGTAGCACAGTTTACTTCCCTAATAACACACTGTTTCTTGTACAACTCCGTCTTTCAGTAAAGAACATGGCAGCTGTCTCTAATATGACAACTTTGGACCAAATAGTTTAATGTTAATTTATACTGAGTGATATTATTTGCACAACCATTAAGAATTAAGCACCTTTCTTCTCTGGCTTCAGGACTGTTTTGTGAGGAAGATGCAGGCTCCTTTTTCTTTTCTTCAGAATCTTTATCAGTTGAAGGTCCATCTGGAAATACAAAACATGAGAAACTCTCTTCCACCCAAAAATAGTAACTGATTTAAAGCAGTGGTAAAATACCATGATTCCTCCTAAACCAGTTGGAAATGCTATCAGCTCCCACTCTCTGCTTTGACCTTCTCTTGCAGTACAGCCTTCCACTTCCCAACACCCTCTCAATGCAGGAAATGGAAAACATGACAACACTTCAGATCCTTCAAGTCCAGCATCTACTTAAACTGGCAGTGAAGACTTGATGGAAACCTAGATTTCTATGATTTATTTTTTTCCAACACTCTTGCATTAGGCAGACAGTAACTTCTTAGGTATTGCATCGTCTCTGGAGTTTATCTTCCATGCTTCATATACATAAGTTCCTACTACATACATGCCATTCTTATTAATTATATTGTGAAAGATACCATGGTAGGCAAAATAGAAAGTCATTTTCATATTTTCGAAGTTTTCCAGACACACAGTCTTTTCTGTGATAGCTCTTAAATTATTTGCCTCAGTGCTTAAATATATTTGAATCTGCCATTCCCATACAGGTTATGTTTCACTAAGATTTTATAAAGAATAAAGACAAAAGTCTTTACGGAAAAGAGCAATTACAACATTTAACTCCAGCGTGGCAAGAATGCATACATCCTTCTATTGTAAAGAGGATTTCAGACTGGCTAAATTGAGTGCCTGCTTTGATCTGCTCTCTAGAAAGGCTGGCTCTCTACTGCCTACAGAGAAAGCCTAGTAAGATTGGCATCACTGATTGACAGATTTTGTGAATTCCTCTTTCCAAGCCCTTATAAAGCTGCTATTACACTTCTAAATTCGTAGACACTGTATTATCGGAATAGGCATATATTACAAACTTTAAAATTAATCAAAAACAGAACAAGAAAAGGAGGGAAATCTGTTAGGGCTCAGTCTTGCCAACAAAGATGTCCTGAACTAAGCATGTAAATCCTTGTTTAAACATCTAAAAGTATCCTTAATAACAGAGGAATCCCATCCCTGTGCTTCTCAGAGGAACCCGGTTGTATGTAACACACAAATTCAGGTTTCTTCAAACATCAAGCTTTTTAATTTTATTTTTATAGAGTAGAAAATAACTGTACTGGCTTTCTCTTCACAGGAACAATAAACTGAACATGATTTTGATCCTTTCCTTAACCTGTGAGTTAAGGAATTTATCCAATCAAATATCACTTTATTAAAAAATCATAGCAGAGACAGCAGTACTGGATCAGACCAGGCATCTATCCTGTCTCCAGCTGGACCTATAAAGAGATGCACACAAAATAGTATAGGAACCAGAAAACCACAAAAAGGTACTTCTCCAGATTATTCCCCCAGCCTTCAAGAGCTCACTCATTGTTTGCAATGTTGTATTCAATCCTTGATAAATTTCTTCATTTAAGAAAAAAAAATTATTAAACACAGATGATGCATTTAGGCTGATTGTCCTCAATAAGCTGAAGATGTTATTCAAAAAAATTCCTAATAAAGATAGCAATTTAACAACTTTTATTTATAAAAAGTAATTTCACTAAGAAAGCAAACGACTATAAACTGAATGGATCACACAAGTTCTTTGCTATGACAACTGAAGTGCACTAAGAGAAAGAAAACAACTCCCATTTTTAACATGCATACTCACTCTCTATGGCAACAACTGATTACATGATATAATCTTTAAAGATGTTCTAAATATGCATGCAATCTCATTTACCTTCACAGTGTTTTAAGTACATGATCATTTTTGTCAGAGACTTTAAGACAAACCAGTTGATCAAAGAGGTATCTTGGGGTATAGCTCAAGTCCTGCAAAGCAGGAGCTCTGCTTCAGCCCGTTTACCTGCACATTTTTTTCTGGCACACAACTCCTCAAACTCAGGTCTGACCTACATATCTCCTGCTTATTTTGTACCATACACACCACAGTGGTACAGCTGGCACCCAGTTTTCTTTTATCAAACACTTCCATTTAGCCCAGCACCATCTCACCAAGGGCAGGCACCTGAGAACACCTGCCAATACTCCAAAGGATTCTTTCCTTTATGGAGGGCAGGGTATACACAAGGCACAGAGATAAAAGCACAGCTCCTCCTGTAGCTGCAGACCAGCCCATGCAAGGATGTCTCAAACCAAGGTCAGACTTGAGCAGCTGAGACTGGACATCTTCAGCAAGTATGTCTTCAAAACTATAGTTTCTTTAATCACTTAAGAGTTTATAGATATTTTTGCTTAACCTAGTTTCAGAAAGCTGAAAATAAAGTTAATAGTACCCTAAGTGTTTAAGTTGCTTTTATGGATCATAAATTGGAAAGCACTAGAAGAGGTGCTTTCCATCTTCAAACTCACATTAATAAGGATATCTTGTTTTATTGAAATACTGTATTGACAAAAGAACAGAGTGCAATTAACAGCTTGCTAGACAGTATTTCATCTATCCTCTGGGGAAAGAAAAATTATCCTTGACAAATTAGAAGTCCCTACTAATTAGCTTATTTTACATTCAATGGCCAGACTCTAATAGAAAGGAAGAATGACATCTAATGAGGACTATGAACAACCACAGAAATTCTAACAAAGTAAGATGGAAAAAAATGGCTCTTCTGTGAAATGTCTTTAAAAATTCCAATGTGATTCACCTCAGGAAGCCTACAGAACATTATAAATATTTATATAATATAAATTACAAGTTGTGCAGTTCCTTTTTCAACTCCATACAGCTACTCAAACTTACCAATTTTTTCTTCTGAAACAAATGGAAATTGTCACCAATTTTAGGATTGAAAACTGTAACTTCACAGTTTTAGCTACTGCATCTTCAGGGGGCCATAGAAAAAATCTCAAAGTTTTGGTTTTTTAATAAGAGAAGCTAATTTCTATTAATTCTTCTTCTTTAAAATACAAAGAATATGCTAGTAACATGAATAGACTATTAGCCATTGGAATAAGACATTCAAAGTTTAACAACTGCACTGCAGTTTCTACCTGGAACTTGCAATTAATTTGAAAGATACTTGAAGCTTCTCCAGTGAAAACTCTCCAGGGTCAAAGATGACATAACAGTAGTTTTTGTCATCTAACCAAAAATTCTAATGTAATAATATGCAGCCAGACAACATAACTAATTGTTATGTTAGAATGTTAGAAGCCATTAACAGCTTTCTCCTAGATTTTTCTAACTATGTTACAAGACAACACTAGACATTTGCTAGTAACAAGAAAAAAAATAGAAAATACAAAGATGTAATGTTATTAATTTATAAATCTAACTTTAAATTAAGCAAATTTTTAAAGCAAATTTTTTTTCAGAAACAGTAATGAAAGGTGACTAGTTATTACCTGGAATCATATGAAAATTTAATTTAGCAGGATATCGTGTGTTACCTACTCATGAATCACCACCAGAACTTGGAAAGTTTTCTGAGTATTCAGTTTAAAAAAGTTAAAAGAAAGAGGTGTCAGATGACATAGTTATTAATTTAACAACAACCTTCTTATTTAATAATTATTTAGGCTACATTTTCCAGACTCTGACCAAAAATCTTGAGATGCACAAGCACCTACACTTGTCAGCAATTCTTCTACAAGATGCAGTAAGGCATGAAGGTAAGATCAGGAAACTTTCCAGCAGTAGCACTGGGAGGAGGAATATCTAAAAATCCATAAATAAACAACAAAATTATGAACTGTTTGCTATTTTTAAAGATCTTTTTATCATCAGTGACAAAAAGCCATGATACATGGACTTATTCACTATATGTGTTTTTCTCTTATATAGTATAATGTATCATGTGTTGCTATCTCTCTACTGATTAGCTTAACAAATTATAGACCTACTAAGAGTACATGAACAGTTCCAAATACACACTTGACAGGAGGTGATTTCCACAGCTCCAATTTGATATGAAAACGAAACTACTGAAATTGGTTTTGCACTTGATTCTGCTTGATGTCTTATAAAGACAGCTACTTTTCTTATCAATAGTAAATAATATTCTTAAATGCTGTTAGACTCTGATTTAAGAACTTGTTTTGCCAGGAACATTTTTTTTCAAGCAAAGCCGGTAGGTTTTGAGATCTCCTTGAACAACTTCACTTAATGACAGTATTAACATACCCATAAGATAGTCCTAGACTGTACCTGCTTGCTCCAGGAGAATGAAATCCAGGTTCAAAATAATGAAGGATTTTGTGAGCCAAGTAATCTGAGTAAAACACTTCTGTGATGCCTGACTGGTGTTATTAACACTTAAACATTCTTTTAAAATAAAATTACTCAGACATGCCCTTCTTTGAAATAGGCATTTCAAAATGTTTGTGGCCTCACTTTTAGTTTTCCATACTGGCAAGAGATGATCACTTAATGTTAAGAATATTGTGGTGTGATTCTGCATTTTTAGTTCAGTATATAAAGTTACTGGATGAAAATCTACTTAAAGGTCTGGACATTCTTTTTCACTGTATACTCTTCAGTTCAGCAAGTAATTATTTGTTATGAGGGTTACATCCCTTAAGGAATTTTTGTTACTTTTCTAATATAAGAAACACTCCCGACAAACTAAATGAGTATGCATAGATTCATTATCTGCACAGCATACTCTGTATACTCAGCTACTTGGCACAACAATTATTATTTGTAAATCCCATGTTATAACTGAACAGCATTTTACTCTGAGAGCTGAATTTAGCTCATTATGCAAATTGTGATCATCTCTGCTGTGTGGTTTAACTTTCAGAAAGTATCTGAAGGGGCCTCGCACTGTGGCTCACCCAGTGAGTCACTTCAATGGTCACAAGCCCTCTGCTGCACAGCTTCCGTCCCCTCCAAAAACCCATTGGTAACCTGGCAAGACTCAAGTCAAGCCACAAAGATCTGGTGATTCACAACTCACTTCGATTTGTTCTCACGTTTCCCATGCATTCCTAAAAACTAAACTCTGATAGCATTGAACTGAAACATTACATGCAGCCTGAACAGTCAACAATTCTTGCCTAAATCAAAATGTCATTTATAAAAATAACTCACAAAGACTTCAGAGCTCTGAGTACAATGCTTGGTACGATTAACTGCTGTCCGCTTCTGCTGCCATCTTTGCTCCATACCACTTTACATGCACTATAAACAGCATAATCGAAACTCATTTCTCAAGCAGCTCAACATACGGTATTTCGTATTCTTCCGAGAAAGTCAAAACTAATGACAAAACAGAATAAGAGTACTTTGTAAGATTCCCACCCATACTTACACCCTGTCTTTCACACTTATGAAACTTTACATTCTAATGAATTACTGAGCAGTGATAAAAGAGGCAAAACATTTGCCTTACTATGCTTTATTATTGGATCTACATTACAATCAAGGAAAATTTAACTATCTAAGTTTTGAATGTAAGCAGTGCTCTATTTTCAGGAATAATTTGATTTTATGTAGTAAGTGCATTACTACAACTATACTAGAGCTAGCACAATAATGTACATACAATAATATCTGTCCTGTAACAAAAATTAGCACATGAACAAAGGTCACATACCCACTGCCTCAAGAAGTATTCAGTTCTGATAAATGCCAAATGTTTCTCATTTGCTTTCCAGCTCCTCACATGTTTGACTTCACTTCATGCAAGAAGCCTTAGGCAGAGTCTCCCAGCTGCGTTAAAACAATCTGAATCTAGCAAGCTACGAAAGGGGAAGGTCCACCTTGCCCCAGCTGTTTGTTGCTGCTACAATCCCTGTGCAGGAAAAAGTAACTGCAAACAGGCTGGACCAAAAAATGATAGCTGAAATTTAAGCCAGAAGAAATGAACAAAACAATTACTTTCCAACTGGTCAGTTCCCAGCTCTGGTCTTCTGGATAGCCACTCCAGCACTAGTTGTAACACAGGAGGGAGCAAAGAGGCACCTGTGCAGAAGGGAAGTCAGGACTGCTCCTTTCAGCAGCAGCCTACACCCAGATTGACGTGCCGTGACCATCAGGCACCACATTCTTACCCACACTCCTCTACAGCATGAAAACCCTCCAGGAAGGAGGGACACTCCCCATGTTTTACAATGCTGGAACACTTAAACACCAGTAAGCTTTAAGAAACAACATATTAAGACAATTTTGACTAACTTAAGGTACTCCAATGTTAAAAAAATGAGACAATTATTTTTAGTGTCTCAACAAACAAATGGCAAATCCTTTGGTCAAAGGACAGCAATAATCAGGCAGATCTCCCACTCCCCAAAGAGAGCAGCATCTGAGCACACTCCCAAATGTTGAGAATTCTGTCAGAAATGAGATTATCTCCTCTACTACGTTGTCTAAGATAAGTTTCAGTATTAAAAGTTTGAACTTCCAAGAAAAAAAAAAAATAACTCTGACCAAATATTGAGAGGGTTTTGTTTTTAAAACTTAGACTAATAACTTCTAATAACTTGAGAGCTAAATCACTCAATCCAGCAGCTAGTTTTAGAAGTCTTTAGAGTAACTGATGCTAATATGCAAGTCAGTTTCTCCACTTATGTATCTTACCACTTTTATGTACTGATATAATAAAGTTGGACTTCTACATTTAAGTTTAAAAATAAAAAGTATATTATTTTCACTATTTACCAGTTAACTCTGATCAGATCCTACATTAATATCCTTTATATGCAGTTATTTTATTATAAAGATCATTATGAATTTAAAAGTATTTTATCAGCATGTTTAGTATTATCCAATTTTAACTAAACTTACTAAAACTAACATTATTAGTGGGTAGGTTAAAAGTCTTTAAGGTAGCTTTAAAAAGTTTGCTGTAGAGGCTGTTGCTTCTTACTAGAACATCAAAGTTTAAAGTTCTTAAAACAGACAAACTGTTCATTTCTACAGACAGTATTTTCTATATCATTTGCAAGACAGTAATAAAGTATCTGATAAAATACTTCACAATTGATAAAAATGAGGCTGAGTTCAAATGGTAGGGGACTCTAACACTCTCCTGGTATTTGCATATTTTTCCTGACAGAATGGTAAATGTTTAAATCATAATGTAAACTGTTTTCTATTTCAAAATTTTAAGCTTCAGAATCTTAGTTTACCTAAACTTACATACAAAGAAACAAAGTAGAGTGCACCACAGTATTCGAACAAACGTATCTGGATACAGTTTGAGATTTAAGTGTTTTCAGATATATTAAGTACTAGCAAATACCCTTGAATAAAACCCTTTACAGACAGGTTTTGTTAACCGTATTAATTGCTTTAAGAGAAATTAAACAAAAAGTATTAAGTCACTAATTAGTAAGCTGTTTAGAATTATGAAGGTTTTAGAAAAAGTGCAGCTCTGTTTCTAACTACCTGTAGGTTCTAACAGATTTTAACATAATTTTTACTGCTTTTTCCTCTTCACACATCACTTCATAACCAAACCTAGCCTCCACCCTCTCACATGAGATTTTGCACCAGTTCTTCAAAGTACTTGTTATATTTGACAAAGAACATAGTCAAGAAAATAGTCAAGGTTTGTAAGTGCTTAGTGCTCCAGTATAGTCACTCCAGCCCAACTGCAGGCAGTGAGACTTCAGAAATGAATCACGTCAGAGAAGCTGATTTCCTACTGCCTGCCAGCCCTGATAAAATACATTAACTGTTTCTCTGAATACACTCTCACAGTAATAGCCTAGTGACAGTCAAAGAGTAAAACCAATTACATCAGTGCAGAAAGTTTCAATATTCACACAAGACCACAAATATATCTAAAGCAAGGCAGTGTCAAGGATGTGCATCAAGGCTACATAGAGTTAAAACATGTAAGAGTGAGGACGTTTCTGTTACCATACCTAACAGCTTCTTCCAAGACTTGATAAGAGATTTTGCTAAAGATGTAACCTCTTCATCTGTGCTTTGCTTGCGTATTGCATTCACTGACATTCCAATTCTGGTAGACTGCAAAAGAAATAGAAACATACATTATCACAAGTGACATGAAGACAATTTAACAAATGAACACATATAAATTTGTACTTTGACATAATGTTTTACAGTATCTTTTTTTCTTTTCTGGTGGGTTTGTTTCTTTTTTTCTTGAGATTATCAGAACAAAATGCTGCAAGCCTTTATAAAAATTATTTTAACAACATAAACATTTTAGAAAGAAATACAACAGTATTACCATTTGTCTTCATCACAAACGTTTGGGAATGGGTGGGCAGTGATGGTGGGCACAAGGGTTAAGGACTGTATTTATATTTCGGCACTATAAGAAGCTTGCTAACTTCTTCACTGACATCATACTCTTAGAATTCCCATTTAGTGGCTGTGGAAAAAGCTGTAATACCAGCTGGGAGCAGGCACGTTTTAGGTACCTAAAGATTCTGGTGATACTGAGATTCTTTAGAACCCTAAGCACAGAGAGTTCTGACTTTAGATAGAAGCAGAACTCTCTGTGTTTAAGATTTTCAAAAATGAGCTATCCTATCTCTGAAAAGGCCAAGGCAGTGACAAGCTTGAAGCCTTTGCCACTACTGCCACCTACAGAGTGAATAAGAGAGTAAGTTACAATCCATGCCTTTCAATACTCAGAAGATGAGGACATAAATTTAACTCAACAGAACAATTTTAGAAGATTTATGGCTAATGTGTTCATGTAACACAGAGAAAATTTCCACCTTTTTAGCTTCACAAGAGGAGAAAAGCATTTAACAATACAAATAAGGATTTTATTATCATCTTGTATTTTGACGGATGACTAAATTTTATTTGTTCTTAAGATGCTCAGTTTTGTTGCACTACCATTTACAGGACTCACTAAAGACAAATTATTCTACTTATTTTTGCAATAGATCATCATAAATTTCCTTCTTCTTTAAAGGAAAATTTAAACCTTTGTGGCTTGCTAAAAATGGAAATGATTTGTTCCTGTTAATTACTTCTTACAACCGAAACAACACTTTCTGAGGCACCATGGATGTGCTAAATGACTGGAAACATACTGAAATAATCTGTAGCTATTTCAGCCAAGGAAACACATCAAATAACCCTCAGGCCTGAGCATCAGCTCTAAGGACGTATTTTGGATTAAAGAAAACAGATGGTTACTTACCTGTAACTAAAGTTTTCCAAGATGGACTCTGCTCACTCAGATTAACGGTACTGGCGAATTCTCTTGATATTTTGAAAACTTAAATCTCAACATTATATTCAGACAATAAAGAATAACATGTCCTTGAAAATCCATAAAATACCACATCTGGATGAGAAAAATGTATCTACCAAAAAACCCAACCCTCCATTAATACCTAGGCACAATGACAGCCTATGGTCATCAGCAAAGGGAAAACACACAAACTTATAGACTTACTTAGCTAAGTAAAATCCAAAAACTGAAGTAAAACTCAAAACTAACTAGAAAAATTTCTTTTTCTGATCACACAAGAGGGACAGTTTATGGGAACTGTCTGCCAGCTTTCTTAAAGCAGTACCTAAAAATAACTCATTTGTTTGTTTTTATAGAGCACTATATCAGGTCTACCTGGAGAGGAAGTAGTGATCTACTAATTTATCTGCCTGCTGACACAGACAATCACAAAAGATCAGTATTATATTCTCAAAATGACTAGGTTTTAATGACAAACCAGCTGACAGTAGTTGAAATTTCCTCAGTCTTCCTGTCTGTGGAGCTGTTCTTGTGATTATCATTTTAAGTGAAAAACACCAGTATTTTTATTCTTCCCCACTTTAAATGCTAGAGCACTCTTCACCTGCTTTCAGAGTAAAGACAGTCAAAGACAGCATAAAACAGCTGTTTTCACTCTGAAGCATTGAAGCTTTAGCCAGCAGCCCTCAGGAGGTGTGAGCAGCAGCGAGCATAAGTAACCTACAACTGACCCAAAGCAGAGCACAGGGTAGTAGCAAGTCTTCTCTAAACCAGAACAAATGCAAAAAATGTAAGGAACACAGCTGGGGAGTGTTTTGGTTTGGCACGGCCTGGTTTTGGGTAGCAGGGGGGCCACAGAGATGGCTCCTGTGAGAAGCTGCTGGAAGCTTCCCACCATGTCCAGCAGAGTCAGTGGTTGATGGCTCTGAAGATGGACATGCTGCTGGCCAGAGCTGGGCCAGTGAGAGAGGCTGGTAACGCCTCTGTGATGACATCTTTAAGAAGAAAATCAAAACAAAAGATCACAAGTTTTTGCTCTTAGTCAGAGAAGAGGAGGAGGTGAGAATATGTGAGGGAAACAACGTGGGGACACCAAGGTCAGAGGAGAAGGAGGGGGAGGAGGTGCTCCAGGCACCGGAGCCGAGATTCCTCTGCGGGCCGTGGTGCAGCCCATGGTGAAGCAGCTGTGCCCCTGCAGCCCATGGGGATCCACGGGGAAAGCAGAGATCCACCCGCAGCCCGTGGGGGAGGTGCCCACACTGGAGTGGGTGGATGCCTGGAGGAGGCTGTGATCCAGTGGGAGACCCGGTGG
>VXBT01011613.1:180258-207328 GCA_013400235.1 Oriolus oriolus
GAAGGTGTTTTAAGGGCTTGTTTTACTTCTCATTATCCTTCTCTGATTCTGTTAGTAATAAATTTCACTTAGTAATCAAGGTTGAGCCTGTTTTGCCCTTGAAATATTTCTCCCTCTCTCCTTATCTCACTCATGAAGTCTCTGTTAACCCCTTCTCCTCTGCTCCCTCCGTTTGCCCAGCTGGGGTGGGGGAGGGTGAGCCAGTGACTCTCGTGGGTGCCTGGCGTTGGGCCAGTGTCAAACCACGACAGGGAAGAAAAGCAACCACTGAAGCAAGAACAGGTGCTACCAACTTTAAATTGTAAGTGTGTGAGGATAGAGAATTGGTGAGCACTCAGACCAAAGAAGAGCCAAACCAACCACTGAGGAATAACCACCTCTGGGTTCCCAGGTCTCCACAGCTTGCCAGTGAACTGGCCTGAAGCCATTAACAAGGGCTGCACATCACAGCCTAGTTCTGCACATGTATGTGCAATTTCCTGTAAAACCTGTTTGTTAAAATAAAGCCTGACTGTCTCACTCACTGTTTGGCTGTGCGCTAACCACAATTAGCACCAGGGACACGATGCCTTTAATGCTGTGAAGCTGCTAAACAGATTTGCAAGTCAGACCACTGGATAAATCACGTGTGAGGAAGCCTACTGGCTCCCTGCCTAGCTGAGCAAGGATCAGCTTGCTTACATAAAACTCGTTAGATCTAACACAGTGGTATTACTGCCTATAATCACTTCAGCTTTCTGTGAAAAAAAAATGTGGCAAGACAGACACAAGACACCAGCATGAGTCCAGACTGGTGGATATTCATCTTCCTATTCCACATACCTGTAAAACTAGTCAGAGGACCTCGTTATTTCAGGCTGAAGTAGCAGTGGCATTACACGAAAAATCATCGCTTCTCTTATTACACAGGAATAACAGAGCTAGCAAAGCTTTTCTCAATGTAGCAAGCTTTCAAAACTCCTTAAGAATGGGTATGGAAGTATGCTGTTCACTTGTGTCCTGCATTTCATCAATTCAAACACATTTGTCAGAAGTCTTGATCTAGATAGAGGAAGATAGTGCTTCTGCTTTGTCATGACCATCACTCTTCTTGACACTGGCACACTCATGATCTACCACCAGACCAACGCGTATGATTACTTCACATTTCAACTCTTGCTCCGAGTCCACCATTGCTTAAGCAAATTTGGGATGCCAACAAAGAAAGTTGACGTCAGACTTTATATGTTTATCAAACTCTCAAGAAAAAAAAAAGTAAATTTGAGTCCAAATATGTTGCTAAATGCAATCTTATGCAGTGGAACTGTTTTGAATACAGCAATGGACATTTATGAAAAACTTCCTAACTAAGGTACAGTCAATGCACTATGCAAGAGTATCCCAAAGTACTTGCATTTCCAGAGCACTTGCAGAGAGATTTTTAATCCCAAAGGCAAAATAACATCATTATACTTAATGCAAAATATAATTTGCATTAAGACCTGCATAAAGAAACTCCAAAGAATCAGGTTAACAGAGGGGTTTTCTGGGTTTTCTTGTTTTGTGTGGGGTATTTTTTCTGCGGGGTTTTGAGTTTGTTTTCTTTTTAAAGAAGAAGGTTGAACATAAGGGACAAAGTCTCAGTTGTACCAGCATCCATGCATGAAAGTGACACCTTAAAAATCCTACTTTCTGTCAGAAATAGTATTAGTAATAATGTACTAAGTACATTCTGCAAATATATAGGATGCATGAATCAAGAATGTAATTGCTTCTGACACTTTCAAGATTTGAACTTTATAGCTAATTCTTTATCTGTGACCATTAACTGCCCCTTCGAAAAAAGTTAATTTTCAGTCTTCTCCAATTTAAGTGGCTACCACAGCAAATCAGATCTCAGATTTAACTCCGACATTTGAAAATTTTCACAGATAGGGAATATCTGGTTACTTTGGAGCAAAAGTGTCTCACTGATGAATTACATGACAAGCTCTGAAACCTGACATGTAGGGAAAATTGACCAAGTTTATTTTTTGAAAGAATTTACAAATAATATATGAAATATTGTTAGAGATGTAAATCTAAGCAACACTAGTGAGAGTATCCATGCAACTGGGAAAGATTGTACCACTCCATCACTCCAGCCCAGGAGAGTAAAAGAGGAGTATAATTACCTCAAGAAATACACTACTCAGTGTGGGGGAGGGGGATGTAGAGTGTGTGTCAAATACAACTTGCCTAAAATGTATCAACTATGTTTCTCCTCACAATGCAAAACCAGAACTACCTTCATAAGAAAAGATGGTAGTCAGGCGCACTCTCCTTCAGGAGGAAGGAAACACACCACATTTGTGTTAGAGTAAAAATGTAAGATTCCACGTACGGTAAATTCGTAACCAGCTCTTCTCCTTTGCCTATGACAAAATTCACTACTCTCAGCTTAATCAAAAAGATAAGCACTAAGAGTTTGCTACTGGAAGAAAATACTTAAGGTAAGTGTCCTAAATCAGGTGAAGTGAGACATTACCATATAACAAAACCGATGCTTCCAAGGACTTTTGACCTAGAAATCTACTTAAACAGTGCAACTTTCTTTCACATCTGCTGGCTACACCTTCAGCATTATGGAGATAACATTCGCAATGTAACAACAGTAAGAAAATCATACCTGTAACAACTCAAGGGTCATGGGAATATTCTTAAGTTCCTTCAACAAATCAAGAGCTCCAGCCTAAAAGAAAGAAAGAAAATAAAAAAGTCAGTGGCAATCAGGAACTGCAAATATAATATCAACAATATAATCTTATCTGCCTTCAGGGTCACACACTGGGTTCAAACCAGCAGTTCTCAATTTATCCACAGAACTAGAACAAGAAATGTTCCACTTTACAAACTCGAAGCACTACCAGGCTTTAACTAGGCATTCACTCAAAGCATTCACTCAAAGACTAGGGAAATTTTAGCCCATGTAACTCAAATGACAGCCAAAGCATTCTGTCAGTTACTACTTAACCAACACACATCTTTAAGAGTACTTCACTTAACAGCATCAGAAACAATCCAGACAACAGCAGCAATTTCCAGTTCAGAACAAACCACATCAGTTTTAGCACAAGAACCTGGAGTTGAGAAGCTCTGCACAGTCCACCAATAATGCACATATATAAACACACACATATATATATATATACACACATATATTATACATAGACATCATTCTTAACTATATTTGAGGTGATGTGGTAAAGCCACATGTTGTGGGTTTTTCTTTCTCCCCTGTTAATTAAGACTGTTAGGAGAGGTACTAACTAATTCTGTGTAAACAGCTTTCTAGATACATGAGTCAAGTTCAGAGACTGTACTATTAGGCATTAACAAAGTTTATACCCAGCTACTCTAACAACTCATTTCTTAGCAATGTAGGCCTTACTTTAAGAAGTTTTCATAAATGTGAGCTCTGTAATTCTCTTTAACCTCTCCAACCTTGATGATTTACCAACTCTATTTCAGCAAAGCTCTGCACCAGCCACTTCTGACTGTGGACGTGGGCTGTCAGACTACACCAGCCTCTCAAGGGCTGAGATGATCTGGCTGTTATTCAAGTGCATGTGGTGCTGGACTTGGAAGCTATGAACAGAAGGGAGGCAACACCTGCCTGTGCATCCAAGAGGCCATTCTACTCAGGCTCAGTTCACTACCTCCCTGCCTTTTTATTTTCCTTTTTTTTTTTTTTTATTCATGAGGTTTGGAAATAAATCCCACAAAATTTCCATCTTACAAATCTGTGGTATTTGATTCCTTTTTCTTTCCTTACCTCTCAACTCATCCTATTTTATTTTGCATTTTGCTTGCTTTTCAAATTCTCCCTAATTAACTTCTGACACCTGTTGCAGACACCTGTTGCAAGGAAACTTAAAATATTCTGCTACATCTGCAGTCTTACAATTTAACCACTAAAGATAAAATAACCACCAGGAGGTTGAGAAAGATGGAAGTGGAACTTCGCAGTCACATCCAAAAACCCTCAGCTCTGGACACCTTCAAATGTCTGCCACAACCTTTGTTTTTCACACATTTCTGACTCAAGGAAGCCTCCAAACCCAAACATTTCATCGAATCCCACCTTACGCAAACTCAATTAACGTATAAAGCTGAAGTTTTACTATTTTGCCATGATAGCAAAAGCCTCATTTAACTTTATTCATGATACACAAAACGTCTCCAGTCTTAACCACAGAATTTTAGCAGCAATTATGCAAGACTGAGAAATGTCATGGTGTTTTCAGGTGCTAAATTGAGTTGGCAACTAAACCATATCTCTCAACAGTCATTAGCCTGGTTTCTTCTGTGCAAACACAGATACAAATAAAGCAAGTTAATTATCTTCACTGCTACAAAACAAAATCAAATTTAAGAAATTTTTCTTAGCCAAAACAAAACTAATGACAGAAGTCAAGGTGTCATTTTTAAAAATATAATCCGATAAGACTTACCTCCACACCAATTAAGTTATTAGCAAACTGTACACAGCATGTAATTTCAAAATAAACACAGCTTATTGTAGTCAGCAAATTCAACATGAAAATAACACTGTAATGCGAAGTAGCACTCTCTTAATCTCATCTTAGAAATACAGCCCAGTCAAAATTCCTTTGCCTGTTGTATCTCTTCCCAACAGTACATGTGAAAACAAATTTATTAGTCCCAGAGTAAATGTTTTCCAATACTAGTAACTTGATATATAGGTTAAAGAACCATGCAACAACAACAAAAAAATAAAACAGAAAGCCAAACAAATCAAAAAAACCAACCAAAAAACCCCAACCAGCCAACCAACCAACAAACCCCAAACCTAACCAAAAAACAACAGGTTAACAGATGTTATCGACATTTTGTGCTGGTTTCTGCACAAATTACCAAAATTTATAATGCACTAATCCTTCCTAAGCCTTCATACTCCTCTAATCAATTGTACTGTGCACCAAGAATCAGATGCTTTAAAATTAAATTGAAATTGGTTTTAAACTCATACCAACTAAACAGTTTTTCATAACCACTTTTCTTAGCATAAAGTCAAATGCTCTCTGTATCTCAAAACCAGCATGGAAGTTGCACAGTACAACTTGTACTGACTTTTATTCTTAATGTAAGACTTCTGGGTTCAAAAAAAACCCCAACCATTAAGACCATTGTTATAAATCTTCTTTTAAAGGCATTTCTATAATTTTATAGAAAATGAAAGCCATTCTCCTTGGCTGGTTGACTTCCAATTTACCTTGTCACTTAAATTAACAGAAGTCAGCTTCATACAGATTCAGTAGATTACTCCTCTCAGCTTCTTTCAGTTGGTCAGATCACAACACCACAGAATGCTATTCTATAGTCATATTTTAAAGCTGTGCTTCAGGCAGTAGAAAATGGAGTACATTTTTGAAGACAGCAGAGCTATCCAGTTATAATTCTGTTCTACTTAAAGGACTATAGATTTAATAACACAGACAATTTTATTTTCTTCTCTAAACCTACTCAAGCATTCTTGATTTTTTTAATCCATGGGTGCAGCCTGAGTTTTCATACCTATTCATTACAGCAGCTTAATAAAAGAAAGGTGTACTTACATACTACAAAAGCTCAAAGGAAGGCACTACAGGTTTTAATCCAATCACAGTTCTGAAGGAGTAATACCTATTTCAATTTGAAGCAACAGCAGAAATATGTATTGCACAGTGCATTAAATATGAAATCATATTATTTCCTCCTTTGAAACAGAAGAACTGCATATATTATTTCACTAAAATAGTTACGAAATCTGCACAGCTACAATTAAATCCTTAGCCAAGGCAAATCACCAAGAGTTTGACTCAGAAAGAGTGTCTGCATGGCCTGCCCTTTCAACTCATCAAAAGAAATGCCACAGAGTGCTTTGCCACAAGCCAGTCACCTTTTATACGAGAGATGAAACACTTCTTGTCATCTGACTCTTGACAGCTTCAGAGTGAGCAAGTATCAAAGCTTTTTTTTCTTTCTTTTATTATTGATGCGTTTCATCAAATCATTCTCGTTCAAAGACACAGACCAAATACCTGTTCTTGATGAGTAAAAATGGAGAAGTGAACACAAGAGATTGTCAAGAGTATCATTATTCAGTGGGTACTTGTGTAAGAATGCGTTTCTCAATTCTTCTTCATCTTTGTGAGACAATATAGTACCTCTTCATAAAGACTACCTTAATAATTTTGCTAAAGTTAGCATTTTAACTGCAGGGCAGAATTAGGTAGGAAATCACTTCGTGCAATTAAAGAAATATCTTGTAAATGACAAAGACTAGTAAGAAAAACACAGAAACATCTCCTCATTTGAATGGCAATGAACATCTCCTCCTTCAATAGAGCTAAGGGTTTTTATCATGCTACACACATGTGCTTTGGACAAACTATCAGACCTCCACTCCTGGCCACAGTGGCAGCTCACTGAGAATACATCAAACCAACAACAGAGCCACTTGTAAGGAGCTCTGTTTCAACACAGTGCAAAAGCCCAACTGCGTCTGGTGCTCCCATGCTCTCACTCCTTGGACAGAGGCAAAAATGAAGGCCCAGCACTGGCTCCAGCCAGGCACAGCCTGGCCCAGCTGTGCCCGCTGTGTTCAGCCACGTCACACCTACACTGACCCCAGAGAAGTCACTGCAGCGCTCCCCAGAGCTCTGAAAGTTAATTAGGTTGCACATGCTAGAGTGTGACATGTTCCCACCTACTGTCAGGAATTTTATCCAAACTCCTAAGCCTCTCAGATCACAGAGAAATACCCTGTGGTCACCTGCAGCATCCCCGGTGCTGCTACTCCCCAGGATCAACAGTCCTTCTCATATTACCTGGGAGCTGTCATTTTCTTTCTGTTGTCAGAAGTTTTACAAATAAAACTGAGCTGACTGCCCTTTATCATTCTCATGACCATAATATTTAAGCATTTCAGTCAGCAAGTTTTCACCCTTTCAACACCTTGTAGGAAAGAGCCTACTTCAATTTTAGAGAAAGTGAGACACCAAATGCTTTTGTGCTTAAAAGCATGAGGAATAGAAATAAAAAACAAAGACAAAAAAAATTGAATTAATAAATGTCAGTCATAAAACATTCTTTCCTCCAGACAAGGTTCTTGCTGCCACAATGTACCACTGAGAATTCAAATATATCAGAGCTAAATCCTGCCATATTAAGGAACCTCAAGAACTGAAGCAGGGCTTGTGAGTACTTGCAATGAATTTGTTTGTATTCTGAACTAAATAAATTTCATTGGTTTAATGCAATCAGTATTTCTATAAACATGCAAATGTTATTAATAATGCTCTTTATACTGCCCAGTGGTAAGCAATAATAAAACTACTTTATGTATAAAGCAGAATTCCACAGTGTTGAGTTCTGAACTATCACTATTATTAAGCTTTTAATGTACTATCATAACATATAGAAAGAAACCCTTAACTTTATGTATATAATAGTACCTTGCAGGAAGAACAACAATCACAAATACAAGCACAAATTTCCAGAGAACAACAACGTGCCCACCTGATAAAGAAGTAGTAAAGAGAGTTGGCAATTTACTTGCATGCTGTTCTATGTATAACCATGATCAGTTGTCTGGCTGTTGCTCTACACTCTGATTTTACTTACTTTGATGTGTTTGTAGGCATCGTATAAACACCATATGTTATCTGAGCCTTGTATGAAGGGCATACGTGACAAGAACACTTGAGTTAGGGTAACTGAATCCTACCTAACTATATTCTACCTCCGTTCTGCGGCACAAGTTTAATTAATTAAGACAATCCAAAGTGTTGCAGGTTAAAGAAAAAAAGAGAAAGAAAAAAGGCTCACATTCCCCATCTGTTTGTGAAGTTTGCCCACTCAACTCTAGCCCTGCTGCAGCTGTTTTTGGGCTTTTCGCTCACATCTTAGTTTTTACATCCCACCTAAAACTCCAGCTTTCAGGCCTAAAAGCGACAACGCCCCATGTACAGGGGGCCATCTCCGCAGGCATTCTCCTCGGGGTCACAGGCGTTCCCCCACACCCCCGAGCAAGGCCAACACCGTGGTTCCAGCGAGCAGGAAGCGGAGGGCGCAGCGGCTCCCAGCGAGGGCCGGTGCCCGGGCGGGAACCTCCTCTCGGCCGAATGCTCTGGAGCGAGGGCGGCGGGGCCGCTCCGCCGGGGAGCAGAGCCGGCTGCCGGCCCCCTTGCTCTGGCGGGGGCTGGGGGGAGGCGCCGCAGCCCCGCGGGGCGGCGAGGGAAGCGCCGAGGCCGCCGGGCAGCGCGGGTAAACACGGTGGCGGGAAGGGACAGGCCCCGCGCCCGCCGGAAGGAGGGAGCGCGGGGCCGGCCGGGGCCACGCCGGGGCCCGCGGCACCGCCGCCCATCCGCCTCCCGCCCCGTCCCGTCCCGGCGCTCACCGCGTTCTTCTTCTGCACCATCTTGTCCATCTTCTTGGCGATGCGGATGATCTCGTCCTCCGTGGCCATGGCGGCGGCGGCCCGGGAGGCGCCAGGCAGCGCGCGTCGAGCGCCGGCCGCGGGAGCCAGGCAGCGCTGCCGCACGCCGAGAGCAGGGGCGGGGCTGCGGCCGGTCTGGCACCGCACTCCCCCCGAAAAAGCCCCAAACCCAGCAAAAGTTCAGTGAGATGTGTGACCTGTGCCCTTCTCGTTGGGCACTGCACCAAGTCTGACCGAGTTCAAGAAGCGTTTGGACAAGCTCTTCAGGCCCATGGTGCGATTCTTGGGCTGTTCTGTGCGGGGCCAGGAGTTGGACTCCATGATCCTTGTGGATCCCTTCCAACTCAGGATCTTCTGTGATTCTGTGGACCTCTTACCCTCTCCATCCCCCAGCGATGCTGCTAACGCTGCCTCTGTTCGTACCCCGCTAACACAGCGCGAACCACGCCACCCGGACTCCCCTTCCTACTGCCGAGGTTTTCTTCGGCTGGCAGGAGGCTCAGAGTTACAGCAGACACTTGATTTTTATTGGCGTCAAAGGGATGGAGACAAGCCCCTCTAACAGAAAATATATGTTTTGGGTCGTGGGTTTTTTTGGTTTTTTAAGAAGCCTAAGAGTTACTTTTACGTTAAATGGAGTGAGGGTTTCAAATTGCAATTTCAGAGTGAAGTTTGGGAGATACAAGTTAGGAGTCAGTACCACAGAGCAGGAGATACTGTGGCATTGGCCAAGTATCACACTGTGAGGTGCCACAGTGCTTCTTAGATCTAATCTAAACCTTGTGTGTGTTCCAGTGGGACATACCACTTTCATAAAATTTGACATATAAATATTATACATCATTACTAATTGAATTCTGTTCATCAGCTGAACTAGATGCCTTGTTACTGCGATTTGTAGTTGAGAACAGCATCATGAAACCATTTTTGCTGTAAAACAGGAGTGTCTACTTCACAAAAACAGTATGCACATCTGAAGGTTATAGGAAGATTATCCCTTCCTAAGATCCAGGAGGGTGCTTAAACAGCCGCTCAAATCCATTATTAGTAAGCAGTCGGATGCTGTGAATGCCCCAGTTGTGAACTAAGGACTGTAAAATATGTACATTTTGGAGAATAGGCAAGGCAAGCCTTTCCCTTGAACAACATTCAAGGAAGCCATTATGGCAAGAACTGTCAATACACTTGTCTGTCATGCACTGGGGCAGCAAGACTGTCCTGTGTTTTGGAGCTCAATAAAGACAGGTGGGTTTTGGGCACTGCTACACCCTGCTCAATGCACACAATGGTCAGCTGTAAGGCCTACGCAGAAACAGACATATTAGAAGCAATTAAAATTATTTGGGACCTACACAGGATCTTCCCCAAGATTAGATCTGAGCCATGAACTGGACAAGCATACAGAAACTTTGTCTGCAGCTTTTTTGTTTATTCTGCCCAACAGGTGATAAAAAAACCCCACAAGAATAAAGAAATTATTTTTTAAGGTAAGTAATACCTTTTCATTCAAGCAGGTTTTGGGGAGACAGAAATAAAATAATGCTGCTTGTCACAACATTTAAGGGATCATGCCAGTTCAGGTTTAATTCCATTTTGTCTAGATTTAGTTACCTAACACCTGTAATAATCAAAACACCGGTATTTAACCTGATGTTAACCTCAAATGAAGTTTAGCATAATTTTTGCCCACAATCACATCAATGATAAAAGCAACACACAGGGTGTTGGCAGCTCAGAGCTATTGCTACACTACAGGATCAACAAGCTTCTACAGGTTCTACAGTAGGTGCAAGTTAGGCCAGGGACAACACAATCACAAAACTAGAAATCTCAAATCAGTCCGTTTGGTTGGTTTAAGTGTGTTTAAGCTCTGGAATAAAGTCACCCAGACTTTTCTACAATTTCTTTTAAAAATGCAATTCAACACCGACTTCACTGGAAATGCATGGAAAGAGTTCAAAATGCAGAAATCTATTAACATCCAAAATGTATCAGGTAAGAAATTAAACTGTAAATTAAATCCCATGAGAGCCCTTATAAAAGGCAAAGCACATTACACTTATTTAACAACTAATCTTAAAAACATGGCTTCAGAGAAATATTTCGGTAGGGAAATGAAAGAATATTCAAATGGCAATGCATATCCATTTCTTTTTTTGCAAGTAGATGCATTAAAAGAAAACATAATACAGCTCACATTATTTATATTGCATGCTACAGTACCAGAACGGTATCAGTTAACTGAACCAGTACAAACCAGATTCTTTATATCAGCTGCTCTATCAACCTTGGGACAGCAAGTCTTTATTGAAAAGAAACACACAGCACTATGCATGGTTGTTCTCTTTTAGCTGGTTCTAAGCCAAGCAGCTTTGTACAGCACCAATCTCTTCTATAACACGTCACTCCAAGTCCAAAGAAGAGTAGAACAGGGAAAAGCGACGTACCTGACCTTTTCCTTTCTGTTTAGCATCTCTCTCCTAAATTAACTCATTAGAAAGAAGAAATAACACACTGTTTGTTGCACTGCACTTACCTGTTATGTGTTATGGCACATCCTCACCATTCTTCTGCAACATTGCAACACCTGCTCCTGCAGAAAACCTGTATCCAGCCCCCAAGAGCTTGTCATTTGCTGGACCACGGGGCCTTCTACAATACAAAGACTTAGCAAGGCAGAGATGACTCTCCTAAAAGAGTGCATGTATGAAATAATGATTTTTACTGACTAGTCTCATTTGCTATGAGACAGCATCTTCAGAAATTTGGGGCATGAGGGGCAACACAATAGCACACTTTACTACTACAGAATTTGGAGTAAAGGATCTCTGAACTGCTATCAAGGCACTTAAAATCCTACATTTTCAGGACTGATATTCTGTATGGAAAAAGCTCCTCTAATCAGGTATTAACACAACTGTGCAAAATATAACCTTCACAGCATTGCAAAAGGTTTTATGTAGCCACATTATGGCTATTAACTCTCTCCTCTTTATTTGAACCCTGAGTGCAACTTCTTAGATCTTCCAAAACAGAATCTCAGCTGGGCTGAATCAGCCAAGTGGTCCCTAGCCTTTGCAGAGGAAGAGGATATCAGTACAATCACAGACACATAAGGGGAGCTACAGGAAACAGAAGTTCCAATTCCTCATAACAAGATTTTCTTCAAAAATTTCTGAAATAGCAATATACATCTTGATTAGATGTTCTATAGTTATACAACAGATGGGTTGGGTTTGTTTTATTTACTTTTTCAAAACATTATTTACATTTTCAAAATGTCTTCACTTTTTTACAACTTAGAAGCAGTAACTGCAGGCATTTAAATATAAAAAAAATTAAGCTAATGTTTTGGGGTTTTTACTTCTTTTTTAATTTTTAGAGTTTTTAAGTTTGTTAGATTTCTCTATTCTGTCACAACTTTTACTTTTTTTCAATATAGACTTAGAATATTTAAGCCTTTTAAAGATCCCCTCCAATAATTTCAAATACTATAACACAGCAAGCAAATTATTTCAAGCACAAACTACTTTAAGAGTTTGCTTGTATTCATAGCCAAGGAACATTCAGACTCCATCTGCTCTGTCTGTTAATACAGAGAAGTAGCTCTTTAAAGCAAACCTCAAATAAGGGAATTCTATCTTCTCCACACAAGCTAAACCTCCCACTTAGATGCCTGAAGCAAGTTCACTACAGCTCAGCAAACTGGCTGGAAGTTTTAAGTTTTACAAGTTTCGAGGATAAAAAAGGAGGCAATGGGTTGCTCTTTTCTAGTAATTGGTCCTAAAAGAACAACATCATCTACCAGTTCACTTTGTGGATGTCCATTAAATTATACAAGTACTTTGTTTAAATCAACTTTAATCAGCTACATCAAAGGCACTTGTTTCACTCAAAGAGAATTAATAAAACCTGTTATCCCAAAGGCAAATGGTGGTAAGATGAGAGTGGCAAGCAATGAAAAGGAGGAAAAAAAGGCTGGTGGCGGAGCAGGAAGGGGAAATCTGTTCTACAGCTATTAATCTTCAAAGAATCACATTTTCAATTTAGCCAACAGACATTCTGAAAACTTCTTGAGTCACGTTCTTCACTTACACCACTCTTCTCATACTATATTTGATAAAGTTTAATACAGTACTACATTGTGTTGTTTTTTACTATTCTAGTTTCAGGCAATGTTTCTCCTCACAGTTACCTTATCAGGGATGCCAGGGCTGAAAGTAAATAGAAACTGAGCATTACTGAACATGTTTTTCATAAAATATAAACTGGCAGATTACCCTGTGTAATATTGCATCTTTATTGTTACTAGCTATTCTTAGACTCTTGATTTTCCACAACATCTTAACATAGATCACTGCATCTATCATGCATTCCCACACATTCATGGAATTCCTCACTGTACTCCACACTGACTTTAGGACACTGCAGTCTGTGGAGACAAGCGGCTTTTTAGTTGCCTTAAGCTGCTTGAGGGGGGAAGTCTGCCTTTACCACATGTACACCCCACTCCCTCTCTTCCCAGATAATCCCACATTTTCTCCAGAGTGCTTTGCACTATGTATAGCACTGATCACCCTCAAGTATTAAACTAAATAGTGCATGTAACCCCTGACCTGAAAATTGTTTCTTTAACAAATCGGTTAAGTGGTGGGGGTGCCAAACCTTAATCAACTTCAAAGCCTTTCCAACAACACAAAACCCCCAGAGAAAGGTGTAGCAATACACAGTGAAGAGACTTTGGCTCTTCAGTGTCCTAGAATAATTCTGCTGGAAAATACCTTAATTTCTTCTCTCTTTCAAAGTTATTGCAAATTCCAAGAACACAAGTTAAAATAAAATTAACCCAGAATATGAAAACCACCCTCCAATCATACTTATGATTCTTTCAAAGTAGCAAAACATAACTTGGCAAGTGATCTTCATTTCTTTCCAGAACTACAAATCATTGTTCTTCTGTATTATAGTATGCATATATTACCATGCAATACATTTGCAAGGAGCCTCCAGCGTGCCTGTTTCACAGCATGTAAAAGCTCAACTTCCTTCAGGTAAGCACAGAAAAAATCTTTAGTACTTGCCCAAATGCCAATTGAAATTTATTTCACAATGATTAAAAATGGGAAGTTTTTACATTTTCCCTACTACAGAAATAATTTCCGAAGTTAAGACTTCTTATCATAAATAAAATTAGTAAAATAAATTACATCTTAGCTGTTTGTATTAAATATAAATGGCTTATACTTCTTAACACAAGGAGTAAGCGTTCAGCATTTGTTTATAAAATTTAAAAGACACAGGCCTTGTACACATGGCTTCGTTAACATCTTACAGTTTGCCCTCAGTCATATCCATCAATCCAAATAGCACCTCTACAAAAAAAAATGCATCCAAATGATTTCAGTGAAGTGCAGAATACTCCATTAGAGAGAACATGTTTTAATTAACAGTTCTAATACCAGTTTTACAGTGTAGAGTACTTTTACCAATCTACTGTGTTGTAATTATACAAGTTAGGATGAAGAGACCAAATCATACAGCCCTCATCACAGTACAGACCCCAAAACAGTTTTACCTCAAGAATAGCTGGAAAATTTGGCTTATAATATGTAATTCAAAATGTTTATTGAAAAGTGGGCAACATATTCCAATGAGAAGTCAGACTTCTGACAGCACAAAACTGCAGTCAAATTTAAGTACCATTTTGAAATTAAGAACACATTAAGGAGTTAGATACCCATTGAAACAAACTGATCTGCAAGCAAGGCATTTTCTTATCAATGCTTTCACAGGTTTGATAGACATCATCTCCTTTGGTGGAAAGTCTAACATTACAAAAAATAAACATTATTGGACAGTTTCAAATTGTAGTTTATGAGGATAGGACATTCATATTTAGAACACTGACAGTCCAACTTCTCCATTTTAACAGAATACTATGAAAACTCCCCCATCAGACTGAGCTATTATTCAGCCTCAAGTACATGCATTATAACAACAATCCCGGCATCAAATCACTTCAGGTAATGAAGAAGTTCAGCTACAAGATCATACACAAAGCTTTCAAAGCGGCTGGGAAGTTACAAAAGAGAGGAGCTCAACATACACAGTGTAATATGGGAGCAGACACAGACTTGAAGTTTCCTCTAGCTTCTGGGCTCTTTAAGAACTGCCAACTACAATATCAACATACACTCCCCTGAAGAAAAAAAATGGGGAGAATTCTTCCTAGAATGCAGAAATTCAAAGTAAGTCAAAACATTTACTTATATTTACTTTGGTAACACAGCTCTTTGTAGATAAAGCAAGCAGCAAAACAAAAATACGAAAAAGTCTTGTTATGATAGCTGAGTATTTGAACAAAGTTAATACATAAAAAACATTTCTAGAAAAACATCTGAAAGCATCATGACAGTGGCAGTTGAAGCTGACTTGGATTAGAGTAGCTAAGTACTACAAAGTGACCACAAGCTGTAAACACAGTTCACCAAACTGAAGAAAGTGTTACAAAGCTAACACAGAATGAAGCTAGGGCAGATCTCATTTTAATATCTTAGAAATACTTTTTAAAACTAATTCTTGCAGATGGAAAAATATGTGAAATGAGCACACAGTCAATTAGAAGTTAAGACAGATGAACAGCGTTATCAACAAATCTACGAACAGAACATGAAAATAATGAAGGAAAAATCAGAAGCTTGTGCAAGAACTTTGCAAACACATCAATATTCAGAGAATTATTTAGAAAACAAGGGGATAAAGATAAAGCTAAAAACTAGGAGAAATAACATATAGTTTCCTTACCAAGACTGCAATTCAGCAGAATTGCAAAATCAGCTAATGCAGTTTGGGAATGGCTCCAAGCTAGGACAATGTTTTCTCAAGAGAACTTTGGCACAACTACAATAAGAATATTATGGTTTCTTCTGTGAACTAAATTAACTGAAAGACAAATTGGCAGATCTATAGAAGAGAGCGACTGAGAGAAATGACTAATTAAACTTCAAATTTAATAAAAATGCCCTCTTAACTACACAGATGGAATATCTAAAACTGTTTCACTACCATTTACAAAAAAAACTCTTCTTCACTTTTACATATTAAGAGATGTTTAATAATCCAGAGAAACTGGATTAGAAAAGAAGCGGCTTCCTAAAAATGAAGTGCAATGCATTAAAAAAAAAACCAATCTGAAAACTGGTAACTCAGACTAGGTAAACAGGTCAGATCTCTGGCAGCAGCAATGTCAAAGGAGAGATATAAAGGTGCAGTTCCTCACATATGTATTTGTACTGGCAGACGCCTGATGTAAATCCACATACCCTGTAAGAGGGCCCCTGGGAGAGGAAAAGTACCTTAAATACAGGTGTGAAGCACAGTGCTGACATGACAGATACATCCAAAATAGAAATATTCTTTGACTGAAAGCATATTGCAGGATAGAACATTGTTATGCAGCATATTATGCAGTAAAAAGTGTAGTGCATTTTTTTAAACATTCCTAGTGTGGTGACAGCCTCTGAAAGCTACAGAACAGCTGTTTCCAGCAGTAAATTATGGCTCTTAACTGAAAAAAGCTATTGAGTGTGCATCAGCTCCTGTAAACCAGTGCATTCTACAATTTTAAGCTTCTGAAAGAAGAAACATTCTGTATCTTGTAAATACACTTTATCTTGTAAATTTACTTTTTTTTTTCCCAGGGTAGGTCCTCATATTCCTAGGCTATGCTGATCTAGAGACACATAGAAGGACAGATTTGAAAATAAAATGCTTTGTTCCTACTCTGCAAAAAAAAAAAAATCAAGTCTCAACATGTAATAAGAGAAAGTATTATATGATATCATCTAAAAGTATCAATTTAAAGTTTACATGAGTTATATCCCAATTGCACTTATATTTCTAGTAAAAAATAATTCAAATAAGTTGATGTGTGTTTTACAGATGAGAGTTCAGCAATACACAGAACTACGCAGCTGCACTATTTTCAGTTATTTACTCCAAAGCAGACAGAAAAAAATCAAAACTATATTTTGTAGTTGTTCATGTGAAATACTTAAACAAATGAAAACTACAACAAATAAAGCATAAGATGAATATTCAGTATAAAAAGAAGAATTTTTTTAATGAAACTCAAATTAATCCTATGTGCTTCTTCAGAATTCTGTTCCAAGTCAACATTTGCAATGAGTTTAAAAAAAAAGACAGCAAGTGAAAAACAACAGTCTAATAAGAAATTAGTCCCTTTAGAATTTCCACAGTATTTACCTATATAAACAGTTTAAAATTGAGGTGGTTTAAATATAAGAAATACCTTTGCTGACTTCTAGCCATTAAAGAACAACCCTCCTTTTCTGTTAAACAATTAACATATAATCCTTAAAGCTTTATCCTTGGCAGCATTTATTCTACCATTATATGCCCACTACGTTACATGTTCTGTACTTTATGCCCACTGTGTTTAATGTTGTATTCTTTATGCATTCATTACATAAAAGAAATGTTATCATAAGTTTTCAATGAGTATTAAGAACAAATCACATCTCAAGTAAAACTAAACTGGTCGCATCTATGTTGCTCACTCAAATTTAGTTTTTTATTATTTGTACAAATAGTTTAATGTTCTGCAATCAAGAAAAAAAAAAATCAGACATCTTAAAACAGCTACATTCTGTCATTGTTACTTAGTTCCCTCATTCATATCCTTCCCACCACGGGGTGATGAATACTAAAAGGATTATCATTTGTTGTACATGGGTATTATTTAATCTTCATTTTAAGTATAAATTTGCAACACAGTAGTAACACTGCAGGTATAGAAATAATGTTTTCTATCAGGCATATGAAAAGATTTAACACTCTACCACAGTTGATGCTGGTGTATTTATATAGAAGGCTTCTCACAGATCAGTTCAGTCTACGGGAGGTAGATGTTTGTCTATGAACTGTTTTACATCCATCATTTCCTGTTTAAAGATAAAAGTATGCATTAGTTGAAGTTTTCTACTACTACATAATCAGCTACACTACATCAGGCTTTAACATTTCAGTTATAATGAGCAGCTGGGCTAGAAGTATTGAGCAATTAGTTACTTGATTACCACTCTGCACACAAGTCAAGGCTGATAACTTCAAAGCACTATGCGCGCAGAAGAGGCTAAAATACAAGAAAAAAAGCAAAGGCTACTTTTTTTTTCTCTCTGAAGTTGAACAGGCAAGCTACATATTAATCATGAAGTGATCTTGATAACACCAGGCTGACTGTCTACAGGGTTTCAGTGTAGGTAAGGACATAGCTTTGTGTATACTTAAAATTTTTACAAGTGAGCAGCAGCATGAAAAGCCAGCAACTCCTCCTCCTAAGCATTCCATTTCATTTTCATCATGCTTCCTTCCTTAAGGAAAAGCAATGCAGCAAACTAGACTGAGAAGCTAATTCACGTTTTTCTTCTTTTTTTAAGTCACTGTTGTAAGAAACAACACATTACTAATACATTTGTGTAACAACTCAGCAATATTATAGTCTAAATGCAATACTACCTCGTAAATGTTGCAAAGAGGTTGTTCAAAGGTACAGTTCCCACAAGATGCAACAATCCAAATTAACAATGTTACTGCTGCTGACAAATGCCAAATCTGTTGTTCACCTCCTCTTTGATTTCTTGCTCCTATCACTTACTTTGCGTGAGTTTTGATGCTCCAGCTCCCTACAGCTGCAAACACTGGAGCCAGCAGCTTCTGCTGTTCTAGCAAGTTCAAACGGTTCAAGGAAGTTTCTGATCTGCCCCAGAGTCGGTACAAGGAGGAAGTGAGGGCCACAAGGTCACAAGCAGAGGGAGTCCACCCCTTTTTGGCAGCAGGAAGTTACTACATCAGCTCAGCTGTGTGCTGAGCCAGAACCACAAATACAGGTTATGAGGCTGCCTCTTCCATAGTGTCAGCCCTCCCTACGTATTCCTTCAATGTCTCCACCCATAGAGCTACCAGGATTCTTCTCTCCAAAACATCATCTTGGATTTATGATATGAGAATCTGTCTTTTAATTCACGCTAAGTTTTGTTTCTCTTTTTACTAAGCAAATAATAAAAATTTGGGAAAAAGAGCATTTTATAGACCAAGTTGCCTAGTCCCAAAGCACAGTTTTATGAGGAAGTTCTCACTAGTCATATGAACTTTTGCTTTGGATGCTTTTTTAGCTCAGAATTCAGTTACTCACCAAAATAAGTAGCATGAAGCACTTGTTATTGGAAAAAAAAAACCCAAAACAAAACCAAAACCAACTGAACAAAACTAACAAAAACTAACCCCTCCTCCCCAAAGCCTATAAATATTTGTTTTGAGGGAAAAGAATTAACTATACCCAGCTAAAATAGGGTGTATTAAGAAAATTACCTCAAGAGATGAACTGTGCATCAGGCCAGAGTACGTCTTGAAGGTTACGTTGGCTGGATTTATCATACTCTTTAGCTTCTCAACAGTGAGGGAACCGAACATTAAAGGAACCAGGGGGTCACAGTCCCCATGGCATTGAAGAACAGCAATATCCTTGTTGACACCACTGATAGGGCCCTGGCAGGTGTGGAATTAGACAGGAGAAGAGAAGAAAGAAACATTTAGTGGAGATAAGGCTAACCCCTTAGAAATAAAATAATCACATAGCACTGTACCCTGTGGCATGACAAGTAAGCTGAATTGTGAGGGGAAAAAAGTACAGTGTATAGTCTGCAAGCTTCTTATGCAGTAAGCTCTGTACCTGACAACACATTAAGCTCAAAGACCTGAAAATAAAATTTTGGCAAAAAGTTTCATAACAGAAAGTCACGATTTCTGGCCACGTAAAAAGCCTGAAACTTTGCTCAAACATCCAATCTCTAAGATAGTGCCTTGTAGATAGAACAAATGGCAGATAGAAAATTAATCTTCAAGGAAAATTTGTTATATCCTTTTTATTTTCCAGTAGCGTCATTTTAAGCAGAAATTGCTACTGAGTGTTCTTCATTTTCCTTACTTAACAAAATCTAAAATTTCAGGGCCCTATTTTAAAAATTTCCAAGTTATCAGAGAATGCCAACATCTGGTAATAACAATGGCCACTAATTCCTGCACAAGATGCAATCTTCAGATATACTCATTCTGCCAGTGCAAATTATCTTAGGAAAGAAACAAGTACCTGAGGAAAAGAGGCTCGAAGAGGAAGCCAACAGCTGAGGGCTATGACACCTGCTAATTTTTGATGTGTTGTAAGAGCTGTATACAATGATAAAGCACCTCCCTAAAATAAAGAGATATAAGTATTAGAATAATGACAGTAAAGTTCTTTTTAATGTTTGTTTCAAGATCTCTGATTTCTCCTTTAAAGGTCTTTTTATATTCCAATCTATTCTTCTTTAGAGCCAACACTAAAAACACTGTTTATGTACAACATTTGTTTTGCTTTTTCTCCTCCCCTCACAAGTCCATGTGGTCAATTCAGAAGTAAGCCAGCAAATTTACTGTAAGTAACAGCTGTCAAAAAAAAAAACCCCAAAACCCAGCAAACTATTACTCACAACAGTATTATCACTATTTTAATATTTAATTTATTTGCATGCAGACTGGGGAGTTGATGTATGGACCAATTAATCTACTAATCTACCTACCACAGATGCCTTACAAGTACAAAGGAAAAGATTTCCCAAATAAATCCAGACCACCAAATATCTACCGAATTCAATTAAAACTACTACCAAGATTTTCAAGCAAAACTATGTAGGTTATGTGCACAAAGATTTTAAACAGACTATTAATTTTAGTACCTTTTTTACACATGCATGTTCATTTTCCAGTGAACAGCAATTATTTGCATAAAACTAAAAAATTTAATTTGTTAAAGCAAAGGAAAATTGACGCCTTAAAATTTTAGAGCCATCTAACATCAGCTGATTTCAATTTAAGTGTCTGGATTTCCAAGTTAATAAAGCTAGGTTACTTCACTAGAAAAGACAGTGGCTCTTTCCAACCATACCTTACCTGAGAAAAGCCTCCCAGAATTATTCGATTAGAGGGAATTCCATTTCTTACTTCTTGATCTATCAGTGCTTTAACTGCAACATAAATAAAGGCCAGTAGTTAAAATCCACTCCATTCTCTAGAAAGTCCAGAAGAGGAAAGATCTTCTTCTTGGCATCAACAGAAAGCTAGTGAGAGGAAAATCTAGGATGCTATACATTAAAAGTACCAAAAGATCTAGAGTACAGTCAGAAATTTCAGTGCCACTGTATCATTTCCAAAGAGCAAAACAAGCAAATAGGTCTTGCAAAAGCCCCAGTGCTGGGAAGACGGTATCCTCTTCCAACTAAAAGCAACACAACTGGATGCTAATACAGCTCTAACCTGCTGCACTACCCAAAAGCTCTTAAAAAAAACCTACACTTGTTCCCATATGTCAGAGTATGAAGTGTTTATATTGGTGAATTACTCTACTTACTAATAAAGTTAAAAAAAAAAAAAAACAAACAATAAACAACTCATCTAGATAAAGTTTGGTCAGGGATAATACCATATACACATATTCTTTTCCTTAAAAATATTGTCTTTGGAAAACTTGTTTCAGATTGATAGTTCATTTTCAAGAACATCCAGAAGTACTGTTAAGACATAAAAAATACTCCTAAGCATACCACTCTCCGCCGCCTGCTTGATTCCAGCTTCATCTTCCTGTGAATCTGGAGAAAGTCCAATGATATCAAACCTTACAAAAACATCAACAAGAGCATTACTCATTAGAGCATCCATTCCACTTCCTTAATACACAAATAGTAAAATTTGGATGTTTTCCAGACAAAAATGTTAGCTGTCATATTGTTTAGTACCAGCTTCTAACAGATTACAAGAAACAGTGGACAATCTGCGAATGTGGCTTAAAAGACTAGTCAACAAGGCTTTCCCGAGTTTTGCCATCTTCTGTAATTTACTGCAGATTAAGCAGCTCAGTTGTGACATTTGCTTAAAAAATATTAGCAGGAATTCTGCTGCATGTACAAATTAAAATATGGTTTGAAGAAATACAAGAAAAACAAGCACAAGTTACTTTAGGGGGAAAAAAAAAGCCCAAAACCCAACAAAACTGAAGACAGGTTTAAGATCATTGAAATCTACCATATTCTTCTTGTTCTCTATTCAGAATGGATGTTCTAAAGAACAGTTTCTACATATCCTACTGACCCACCAAATATTACTCACTAGTAGCAATAATATTTCCACTCCAAGTCTCTACTTCTACTGACTATGAATTCAGACACAATGCATACTACAGACCATACCTGTAAAATAAAATGGGGTTTTGGTCTAAGATATACAGATTAATCCTGAGGAATAACCACTTCCACAGGTACAAAAGGATAATTAGAGTGTACTCAAGACAGCACTTTCATAAGAACAGAACTGAAGCGAAAAGGTTTTTACACTTGCCTGTGATTAAAATCAGATACTCGGGTTGTTCATGATTTTAAATTAAGAACACGGAGTTCATACCCCCAGATGTAATTTGATTAGAACCATCTGCATTTAAACAAATACTTACCATGATGGCATAGACATGTTCATGTTCAAAGAAACTGGCATAACTGGCCTAGAAATGAGAATGAACAATCCTGACATAAGATATATACTGAAATTCAATAATGCAGGTGCAGTAATGTCATGAAATTACATATCCCCTAACTCTGTCTTATTTTTAAGCAGTAATTAACATTAGCTGCTTTGCAGCATCTGTTGAAGAAACTATCTTGAAACCTGCCAGCCCAAACACATTTAATATTCAGGCTTGAATTACCACTCTCTATGGAGAGCAAGCAAAACGTTAATGGGCTGCTTTAAATGTGTGTGTGCACAAGTGCATATATCTCATATACATATTTTTAAGTTACATATATTATTCAGTTATTTCTAATTAGGAGTTATTTATCACAGTTCCACACACATGTTCAGTGGATCAAGGCACCTTATACAGCAGCATCAGCAGGAAGCAGCCAAATGCAGCACGTGGTGGAGCCTGGCCACACATGCTTCTGTCAACAGCTGAATCTGCTTAGGCAGCGCCTGCCTTCACTGCTGGACTCCTTCTCACCCCTGTGCTGCTGTGTGGCATCTTTGCAGCCATACCAAGACAGCTTCAATGGATCATGCCATGGATCAAATCTGGCTTTAGTTTTAATCTACAGGAACTGAGCAGCATAAGTTCTGCAGGGAAGGACTGAAAGAAGACAAAGGGCAAGCAAAGAAAACAGCAGATACTGCTAAGCTCCTTTTGAATGGCTCAGCAAAGCTTGGCCATGTGGTAAAATAAATTAATAAATCACAGCTCAGTAATACACCAAAACATTGCTTCTTTCTCCCTCTATCATCTCTGCTCCATGTCTGCCAAGACAGCTGGAGCAAAAGACAATCTGAATTTTGCATTGAAATAAATTAAGATTACACTTTATTCATTTTTCTACCTCCAAGTAAATACTATCTAGATCTTACTGCCTTATTTACTGATGCCTAACTGTGCTTAGAAGTATTTAAAGTCTCAAATTGCACAAAGACAGCTCAAATTGCTTTATTTGCTGAAAATATCAATAGCCCGTCAATCTTTAAATTTCTTTGTAACCTACAGCAAGTTTCAATCCACTATACATACACCCACGTTTAAGTACATGTACCTAATACAAATTACATGTAATAGTAAGTAAAATACAAAAAAAAAAAAAAATCATTCTTTGACAAAACTGTTTTTGACAAAAGACTGTTGGGGGGAGGAAGAAACAAACAACCCATGGAAAAAAAGGTCAAAATAATATAATTTTGCACATAAAACTTTTCAAATATGTTTTCAGTCTGAATTAGTAACAAAACCAAAATACAAATAAAAATGCAGTTTTGCCCCAAAGTAAATCTCACAGCAGTTCCTAAAAACAAGAAACATTTAATAGCATCATCATTATTTTAGAGTGGGCTTTTATATAAAAAACAAAATGCAGAGATACCCAAATACCATTTGACTTCATAATCTGTGCAAGTGCTGCAAGTGCCTTAACATGCAACTCTACAGAAAAAGGTAAAACAAGAAAAGTTACAAACTTACGCATGTGGGCAAATGTATTTCACATGGGGGCTTTTGATACCAGCAAGTGCTTCTGACCATCCATGCCTGTTAACAAAAACGTATTCAATTGCATTTATGTTTTGGCTTAGCTCTTATTTCTGTGTTGGTGCATCAGCACAGACCAAGTATGAAATATGCTGAATCAGATCACTATAAACACACTCCTAGAAAATGTTTACATCAACCACAGTATACTATGAATGCAGTGCTAAACTTAGAAGGTTTGTTCAGCCCTTGAATGCTTGTGGCATATATACAGTCAGGGAGACTTGATCTAATTTGACTGCCATAGTTGTGGCGCAGCTATAGAAATGCCACATCGGCTCCAGGCAAAGCCTGCTCTGTATCCGTCCGGCTTTATTAATTTGTGTGCCACAACAGATGCACCCAGGTATCCTGCTTCCAGGCAGCTCAGAGGCTGTTTTGCTGCTCCTGCAGAGTTAAGACAGCTCCTTTGACAGACAACTTGGTGTTTTGTGAACCCCATTTCTTGACGTGCGACAGTAGCAAACTGACACCTAAGCTAACTCCACATGGAGCCAACCTAATCAATCAGCCCTATTAACTTCAGCTCAGCTTGAATGCCCTTGGATTCAGGCAGTCCTGAACAACACCCAGATGGCAGCATCTTTTTAATGATACTGTATATGAATGTCCATAACAACACAAGATCTGCACAGCAGGTGAGTTAATGAGCTTCCCCCAAACCTGAACACTGGAGAGCATAACGTAAAGACTCACTCCAGGCTTCATCTAGACAGGAAGTGACCTCGACCCAAATCTGAACCCGTGCAGAACCACTGCATGTGCCTGCACTTGGCTTTCCAGAACACTTAACAGCACCTGTATTTCCAGATTTTTCTCATCATTTAGTATTCCCAACTCACCCACTAAATTAGATACTGAAAATTTGGTTCTAAGCAGGAAATGTCTTTAACAAATTCATCAGTGACACAGCTGAACTAATCAGACCAACAGCAGACCAGCCATAAAAGCATGTTTGGTTTCGTTTTAATATCATCCTGAAAAGTTAATGTATGCTGCCTAAAGTTAAAGGCATTTCCAACACACTGATATTATAGACATTTGAAGCACTGACTGTCTATCTCAGCCTACTTCCTACCAGTACTTTTATATATATTATTAATAAATTACAGGCAATATGACTTGCACAATATTTCCAGTATCACAGAAGGTCAAATAAGAATCTAAAGGAGAAATATGACTGAGAAAAAATAGTTACATAAGAATTTGGGGACAATTTTTAGCCCACTATAAAGACTAATTTGACAAATTTGGAAAGCAACACTGTGTGCACATTAATGCAGACTCCTTAGAACAATTCTCTACGTTGCACCTTCTGTTCAGATTTTGACAAGTATGTACCAGTCTTTAAGTGCCATTTAAATAGGAGCTAAGAGAGAAAAATAACATAACTTCTTGTAGACACATTCCAGAGTAAGAAAAATACAGCTGGTAAACTGAAGTGATGAATACAAAAATCCATGTGAAGTGGAACAGGTCAGTTTAAACTGGGGAAGTTATAAAATTGTTAATAAATTCACTTCAGAAAATTTTTCGGGTCACTACTACAGGTTTTATTTTAAAAAACCCCAAACAGCAGTACATCAAAGGCAGCCTATCTAATCTAATCTGCAGTGGACTAGAAGAAGAAATACAACTATATCACTGTATTTCCACAGACGTGTCATGTCTTGTTAAATGCAGACTTTGCAGTACGCTCAGTGCATTTGCAAGACTGAGGCTGTGCATTAGCTCTGACACGGAAATGGAAATGCCACCTTGTCTAAGGAATACAACTTATGTTAAAGAGCAAGTCTCTCTTTTTTACCCCTTGCCAAAACCAACATCAACCCGATTTCCAAGGATTCAGATTCCAAAAGCTCAAAAGATTCTGCGATCACTTGCTGAACATTCGGTGCCAAGATGCAGGCAGTACTGCTGCCTCAGCTGAGTTCTACCAGCAGAAGGGAAGAGGGATAACGAAACAAGGCATTGTGTCAGCACAACAAATCACAGCAAAAATCTCCACTTGTAGAATACTGCCAAGTGCACGGACTTGACTCTTTTTTAACTTACTAAATGCCCAGGTTATGCAAGTTTTAATTCTGACAGCTAACTTTTGTTAGTTCTTTGGAAAAAATTACATCTTAAATATAGCAAGTTTCAAGCTAGAGGCAACATTCAAGTTCCAGGTAACAAAAAAAAGTCCTTAAAAAATATTATGTAATTTTGCCCACATGGGAGCACAATAGACAAAGCATTCATGCTACTTGTTTTCAGTATCTAAGTGCCAATTCCTTTAAAGTCTTCCACTAAAAAGGCTTCAACACTCTTTTAACATATTAATTCAATGGCTTTAATGAATGCATGCTTATTTCTGGGCACACACAAGCTTCAAACAGAAACATTACACCAGAGCTAGAATGCCTCCCAGAAATTCCCTACTACTCTTTCCATTTCTACTCAAACATGAAAATAACAGGAACAAGGCAACAGGGCATTTCACATTTTATTTGGGTGGGTTTTCTTGGAGTCTAAAGACAGTACTTCAGAGACAGAACTCTGTAGACATTAGGTGACTAGTTTGGAGTTTGCTTATATAGATCAAAGAGGTCTGAATTTTAGTGAAAGTACGATATATTGATGAAGAAACCACGGACTAACTGCACCTATTGGCAAACCAACAATTCACAAGTCTGGATAAATTCAGACAAGCACAGGAATAACCAGAAACCCACTCTCAGGAAAGCAAATGATCAGAAAACCACAGACTTCTTTTTCTATAAAATTTGTCTCACAAACAAAAGAGAGATCACATTAAAACCAAATTAGGTAAGTGAGTAAAGTTTTTGAGGACTTGGTGGAAAATTTTAAGTACATAGTTGTCACCATCATTGCAGGACACATGAAGTTCTATCGGTTGTTGACCGCTGCATTCAGTTAAGGGTAAAATAACGAGCTTAAGTAAATTTTAACAGCTCACGTGTTTAAAATATGCAGATTATATTTGAAAATATAATAGCTACTGAGTATGCAATAGATCAGAATACACACCCGGTATCTCCTAATCCGTGAAGAAAAATGACCTGAGGGAAATAAAACAACAACAAAAAAAAAGACAACAAAGGTAGCGGTTTAGGATCACTAAACAACCACACGCACCTCGCCCACGGGCCCCAGGCGCCCACCCAAGGTCAGGCACAGTTCGGAGCACGGCACCACTTTCTCCCAAGAAAACTCCGCTTCGCTCACTTCCCCTCCCCGGCCCCGCCGCCATCAGCGGCCGCTCCCCGCGGGCACCGCTGACCTTCCAGGTGCCGAGCCCGGCCCGCCTCTGGCAGGGAAGGAAAGGGAGAGACCCGCCCGGGCCGGGCCCCCCGCCATCCCCCTCAGCCGGCGGCGCGGCCGCGCCTCGCCCCCCGCCCGCGCCCGCCGCGCCAACAAAGCGAGGCGGCGGCGCT